>JAOXJP010251190.1:0-36674 GCA_025762735.1 Platanus orientalis
GTATTTCATTTCGCTACCCCTTGATGTAAGAAAATTTTGACAAAATTTTGAGAAATTTTACTGAAATTTTGAACCATGGACCTATCATGTAATACCTAAAGCTTTAACTAATTGAACTACAAAATTTTACTAGTTTTAAAAAATCAGAGAAAACTATATATTTAAATTTTAAGGGTTGTTTATTTTAAAAAATCATTGATTTCGCTAGGACTTGAATCCAATACTTATTGTAAAAACAATTTTTATCAACTAAGCTATATGCTATTAATAATTTTAAAATAATTACTATATTATATATAATACATACATATTATGTATGTAAAAGTTCAGGCCTCTGGTCGGACCGAGGTAAGCCCAAGCCAGCCCTTCAATAAAAGTTTGGGCCTCGGATTAGGCTTTTTTGGGCCAATTTATGGGCTGGGCTTGGCCCGGCCCATGCCCACCCCTAGTTGGGGAAGAAGGCAAATGCAAAAAATATTTATATTGGAGAGTGATGCGGCAAATAGTATTAAGTATTTGAATAATTCAAACCATTAATGGCCATGGAGGGTTAGGAAGACAATTTGTTGTAGGAATGTTGGCATTGGATTTCAAACATGTGGTATTTTCTCTTGCTCTATGAGATGCTAATTGGGAGGATGGTAATTTAGCGAAAACTTTTTTGAATATTGTTGACTATCAGGATGTATGGGCTCAGTGTCCAATTGGAAAATTTTCTTTTTATCGCAAATTAAAAATTGAAGTTTAATCTAGTAAAATTCTTTCTTAACTTTATTTGTCATATAGTGTAGGTTTTACATCTGTGTGTGTGTGTTAAGAAAGTCCGTCTGTCAATACTTCTGTTGTGTAACTTTAATTCTTGTCGTAAGATTTCGCTAGCTGAAAATAATGTAAAGATTTAGCTTATTTGCCAGCATTGTGGACTGAGTGATAGCAGGAGATGAGTTGTCTCCATATTGGACATCTGAGGCCCTCCCAACACTACAAATATCCCCTACCGTGATACAGAGTGTACTCTCTTATAGAAAGGGACGGGGCCATACACTTTTTGCTTGGGCCCCATCCCCTTTTGTGAGAGGGTACACTCTGTATCACGCTACAAAAGATATGGCTCCCTCCCAATGAGTCGAGAACCAATCCAAATTGGAGGGCTTATCCAACTCAAAACTTTTCTACATTTCTTTGAAGTATTACTAGTTTAATCAGTGAAAATTCTTACCTAATTAATGAATCACGCGAAAAAGATTTTTTGGACTTGTATTCCGTGGGACTTGGCCTTATAAATTTATAACTGAACATTTAAAGAGGATTTCTTGAAGAACTGAAAAGTGGAAACTGTAAGGCTGGGCTTGGCAGCCACCTGTTATGAAATCATTTCATTTGAGTTTCCCAGGCTTTTGTACACAACTGGATGGTTTGTGATGAACTCATTTAGATTTACAGCAATTTGTGCTTGATAACACAAGTCATTTCATTTTATAGAAAAACCTAAGATGACTTCATTTCTAATTAGTTAACAAATCAGTATAAATTTGTATGAGTTCATTAGGAAACCATCATCTCATGACTACAAATGCCTTGAGAAACTCAAATGAAAACATTACAGGTGGCTACCAAACAGGCTATAACAAAATTACCAGCGAACCTTTAATAGGCACGCCATTTTGGCTTCAACGAGTCATCAGTCCCTGCTCATAAGCATAGAAACAACAGAAAAGTTGAAAATCCATACCAAGGTTCTTATTGGATTGTTGGAAAATATTTTACAGGTAAATATTTTATTGGGAAATAATGTTTCAATGGATAGTTATTTCATATCCATTTTTCTCGTCTTGTGGGCCAATTTAAAAAATGAATGTTCCCTTGTCTACCCTAATGTTGCATCCACCTGAGTTAAATATAATACATACATTACCTATTTAAAATTGTTATCTCAAATATTAAGTCCTCGATTACCGATCACTTACCAATAACAAAAGAACCCTCCTTTCTTCCTATATAAATGCTTAGCCTCATAAAGAAGAAACAAATGGCACATTAATTTGAATAAAGGAAAGCTAGAAAGGTGAGAACTTCATCCTTGGCCTCTATGATACACCTGCCCAATCAATTCTCATGGTGGCACTTGTAAAGTTCCTTTGCTTCCTGATCACAAGACTGGCTTTAATAGGCCCAACCACCTAAACAAGCCAGATTAAACCATATCAATAAACATGCCCAATACCATTAAAAGTTGATAAACACTGAACTTTCCACCATGATAATAGAAACAGAAGAAAACATCAGTCCACATCAGCAACCAAAACACAGTTTTCAGTAGAACTTCTATATACAATCACCACCCCTACTATCAACCATCTGAGCATGAAATTTGAGCAACCATTTCTGCCGGTGCTTGGGATTTTTTGCAAGGAATGACCTCGCGATTATGTCATGCTCATTCAAGTAATCAAAGGCTGCAACAAGGAATGACTCGTTGAAGCCTTCGGATTTCATTACTTCTGCATAAAGCACATGACTGAGATCCAGGCTACGAGTGTTCTTCAAAGCTGCAACCAGCTCACCTATCTGCTTCCCTAACTCATCTATCTTTTTGGAAAGAAGTTCAAGGGAACGACTCCTCTTCCCATGGCGTCTAACCTTGGATGATGAAGTACTTGGTGTTAGAGCCTGCTGCTTCTCGGACGGCATACGCTCCCCTGTTTCTTCAACATCGATGTTCTCATCCAACATGACATCTTCATATTCAGCAATAGGGTCAGCTGACTCCACATTTACGATGGCAGGTGATTTGGGAATACTTCCGATTGCCTGGTCTTTGCCAAAAACGATAGCCATCTCCTCATACATATCAATCTTCCTATTTAGGTACTGAGATGCTTTAGGGTGTCCCTGGTTTATCATAAAAGGTTAAGTTCATAATATAACAATTTCGCTAAAGAAGAAAATCCAAATTAGATCACGTGTAACATACCGCAATATAATCCTTGTATACAGGTGCTTGTGCTGTAATCATCTTAAGGGTTTCATCCCATCCAAATGAACTATTTGCACGGAGTGTCATTATGAAATTGAATGTTTTCTTTGTGGTCCTCAGGCGATTCTCAACATTGTCAAAAGTACAGAGAACACCAAAATTTTCGCTCACACATTTTGCTGCACGTATATATGAAGACTTTCTAAATTTATCGCCTTTCTTTCCCTCCTTAGCTTCCTCAGACAAAATCTCGAGGAGGCAACGATCCATGGCAGGTGTCCACCTGAACTGCTTTACCCCACCATCTTTGTTGGTGTTATCACCCGGTGTCTTTGGTGGCTCCATTCCTAGCTTCTGAATAATAAAAGCAATACACATTTGAGTAATATAAAGAATGCATGGTGGTTTCTGATATAAAATGACTTCAATAACAAAAAGAGAAAGATAAGCATCAGCTGTATGATACAATCAGTGCATTGAACATTACACCATATGAATGGGAGTTCAACATAACTTGATAATTTGGCATAACATAATTGAGATTTTTAGTGACTGAGTTGGTTGCTATCCAGTGGTCTTCATTATTGAACACCATGGAGGTTATTAAACATGGGTTTCCTTCAAAGTTGGCGTGCTGATTGGGTTTGCAATAATCTGTGCCTGGCAGCCAAGGTTGACGATTCTGTGGAGTTTGCTAGGACCTGGGATGATGGGGATTGCATTTTGGTTATGCATCGTAGACAGAATCAAAGAGGCAGGTATCTTGAATTATCTTTGAACCCCCCCCCCCCCCGGCGGGGGTAGGGGTTCTAGGATTCTTATCCCTGAAGCCATTAAGGGGTCGGGTAGGGGTTAACTTCGCTTGTGTTGCAGCGCCATTTTTCCAGTTCTGCAGTGGGGAATCGCGGACAGCCTTAATTCGGGTAGAAAGACCAGATGGTGGGATGATCGGTATAGTAGAAAATGGGTTCCCAGGGTAGGATCAAGCTCAAAGATGTTATCAGACCAGTGGGTTAATGCTTGTGTATTAAGCATGTTGATAAATCTTTGCCCTGGTCAGAGGTGGCTTCGATTATTCAAACTGTTTTGTGATGCTGCAGCAAGATTTCCCTTCCCTCCCTAGAAGAAGTTCATGGAATTATCTTTGGGGAATCCAGGAAAGAGGTCCTCTGGTTAGATTCTTATGGAAAGCAATTTTTCGCCCCTAGAAGATTGGTATTTCAGGTGGCCCCGGATCTGGGGTACATTCTTCCTTGGAAGATGGTGAAGGCTCAGTGGGTTTAGATCCATGGATTCCGTTACATCTGTGGACCAAAAACCTTTTCCTCAAGATTGAAAAGACTTGTGGGGGATGTCTCAACATTGGTAGGCGGTCCTTGAAGCTTACGGATTTCCAGTGAATCTGTCTTAAGCTCTGACCTGGCAATCTTTGTCGGATTCTGTGGGTCCTTTCCATTCATGATCAGGTGAAGGTTTATAGAGTAACGGTGGAAATCGAAGGGCAGATGGGAGAAGGTTCGAGTGATGAGAATGGTTGGTGTATGTTAAATGGGTTGATTTCTTTGGTAAAGGAGCCAGGTGCCAGTAAACTGCCTCTCTTGGTGGATTCCAGTTTTCCAAAATTGGCTGGGTTGGTGGATTTGAATTTTCAAATTCAAACAGGACAGGTTGATTGAGAGAGGGAGGATCTAACTGATGGTCATTCATCTGGCGATTGGTGTTGCTTTTCTTATTGTGAAAATTACTGCAAGGACCACCTCTTTGCGCTAGTGTCTTCGCATGTGCTGGGATTCTCGAGGTCACTGATGTCTTTTGACATTCTGGATTCGAGAAGTGTTGTGTGGCATTGTCCACCATTCCCAAGGTGGCCCCAAAGGATAGTGTTGGGTGCCATGCCCTGTGGGTATCCTCGTACTTTTGTTGGGCTGATAAGTGTAAATCCTTATTTCTAAAACTACCCTTTCCTCCTTTTTCGAAATCTCCTGCTGGGAGTTAGGGGTTTGGGAATTTCCAGAATGGGGCAGGGTTTTAGGACCAGAGATTGGGTCCAAGCTCACTTCGGTAAGGGATGGGAAGGGAAAGAACAACAATTCCGGTTTTAGGTCGAATTGTGGGGCAGTTTGGTGGTTTATTGGAGCATGGTGAACCCTCAACTTGGTCTGAGGATTTTGGTTCTTGCGGTTTGGGGAAAGTCACAGGGCTGATTTATTATTTTCTTCCGGATGCTGAGAAGGAATATTGTGGCATAAAGGGAGGCAGGGAGGGATAAGACATGCCTATTAAGGAAGTTGGAGATGTTTTGGTCTATGGGTGTGTAAAGAAGTGTGTTGATGCCAATTGCTGATGGACCATGGTTGATGCTCAAAATTCGTTGATGGCTAGGGTATCAGATTTCGTTGGGTCAAGGAGGGATATGGAGGAGGAAGGCGAGGGATATAGGAGAGAGGAATCGGTATCGATTGTTGCTTCCCAAGAGATGGAGACCGTCTCTTTTTTCTGGGGATTCGAATGGGAGGGGATGGTGGAGAGATTGTGACCAATGTGGCAAGGAGCCATAGTGATTCCATTTCCACAAGATTGTTTAGTATTTCAATTGGTGAGGTGGTGAGAATAGGGAGAGGTGCAAATAAATCCAAGGCGATTGTGGTGGCATCAAAGCTGGGTAAACCTCTTTTGGAGGTGTTGAACTGGGTACTAGAAAAAATGGAAGAGGTAAATTGTTTTTTGGGTCTTTCATTTGATGGTATTGAAAAACAAGCTTGGGAGGTATTTGCGATTCTTAAAAAGGAGGGTTCGATCAGAGGGATTCAGCAAAAGGAGTAACCTTTAAATCGTGAAGCTTGGATCCTGAGCAGTGGGGTGAATTATGAGAAGCGTCGTCATAAGGGAGGTAAAGGTGGAGGAAAAACCTTCAAAGATACCAACATGTGCTAAATTGGTCAGCTAGTTAAGGACCTGGTTTCTAGAAGTAATGTTGAGGTTATTATATTTCAAGAGACTTAAGTTGGGTGGCTTGGACAAGAGTGGGCAAAGGGAGGTTTGTTTTTTTGACTGTCTTGATGGGGTGTGACTGCCTTCGATTGGGGCATCTGATAGGATATGAGTGGTTTGGGATGTTGGAAAGGAACTTATTCTGTCTTAATCAAAGGGGCTTTGAGGGGAGTGGTGGAGGATGGGTTATCACTAGAGTTTAGGGGCCTACTAATGGGAGTCTTTTTCAAGGTTTCCTTAAGGGATTGGTAAGGGGAAGGACCCAATGAGGGGGTCCTTGGTGTATTGGGTGTAATTTCAATGAATTCAGGGATTCGGTGAAAGGAGTGGGGATGGAAGGATGTCTAGGGGTATGCAGGATTTTTCGGAAATTTTTAATCGTTTTAGGTTGAGAGAAATCCCTATTTAAGGCCCCTCTTTTACATGGTCAAATATGCAGCAATGTCCTCGAAAGAGCAAACTGGATAGGTTTTTTGTGTCGCCTGAATGGGATGTTGCTTTCCCTGTTCTAAAAGGGGAGTCGCTGCCTAGGCCCACGTTAGATCATTTGCATGTCTTATTGAATGAGAAATTTTTATGGTCGAAGCCTAGACCATTTAGATTTGAAAATATGTGATTGAAGTAGCTGAGCTTTGTGGACTTGATTAAGAATTAATGGGGCCAGCTTCAGACTTTTGGTAAGCTAGAGAAGAAGCTGAGATTGAAGCTTAAGTAGCTTCAAAAAAGCTGAAAATATGGAAGAGGATTGGTTGTGTGGAGGAGAGAAAGAAGAGTTTACTTGATGAAATCTCTTGGTGGGACACTAAGTTAAGGGTGGTCTCACTAGGGAATAGATTGCGTGCAAGGATGCTGTTAAAGAAGACTTTAAAAAAGTTGGCCTTGATGAAAGAAATAAAGTGGAAGCAGAAAGCTAAAACTCAATGGTTGAAGGAGGGGGATAATAATATCAAAAATTTTCAGCAAAACGCCTCTAGTAGGAGCAATGTGAACATTAGCTCTAAACTCCTGATTAGAGAGGTTTTGGTTGATGATTCAAATTTCATACAAGATCATGTGTTTTGTTTCTTTAAGGATTTGTATAGGGATTCACCTCTAGGGTTCGAAGACCGAAGCTTGATTGCTTAGAGTTCAAACATCTAAATGATCAACAAAGGGATTGGCTCGAGTGTCCTATTGGGAAGGAGGAAGTGAAAAATGAGATTTGAGGCTTTGATGGTAATAAGGCCTCGGGTCCTAATGGTTTTTTTATGGTTTCTTTAAGTTTTGTTGGGAAGTTGTTAAATAAGATATCCTATCAACCGTTAATGATTTTCACACTCGTGGGTTCTTGGATAAAGGTAGCAATGCTACTTTCACTTCTCTAATTCCAAAGAGAGAAGGGGCTGATCGGATCAATGAGTTTAGACCTATTAGCCTTGTGGGTAGCATATATAAAATTGTTTCGAAGATTCTGGCCAAAGAACTAATACCCCTAGTTGTGTACCAAAAAATTCTGAAATTTAATGGGGTAATTATGACATATATGGGGAGTATGTATACCAAATTTCAGGATATTCCAAGATTTCTAACTATATGAAATTATATAAAAACTCAGGTTATACACAATTCAAGAAACCAAAAAAATTGAGAACAATAAAGAACAATAGAGAAAGAGAAGAAAAGGAGAACAAAAAAAAAAAAAAAAAAGATGAAAGAAAGAAAGAAAGAGAAAAAAAAGATAAATACCTTTGGAGTAGTCTTTACCCCATGATCCAAGTAATCCCTACAAGGATTTCAAGCCAAGACATAAGACTTGAACAATGAGAAGCACCACTTATGGGAGCAAAACCAACCAAAAACTTTTATTAATTTCTATAATACCAATGCAAAAACGTGCAACCATATATATAAGCTCATAAATTCAAGAAAATAGTTAGAAACCAAATTAGAAACTCCTAAATTACTAGCTTACTTGATACCTAAGACTTTCCTAAACTCAAAACTACTAAAACCTGACTTTCTAAAAACAAAAAGTGCCAAAATCAAGGCCTTCTAGAGGATTTCAACCAACACTCCAAGAGGGTCCCACTTTGACTTGCCTACTCTCTAAAATTACTAAAATACCATTGGCAATAATGATTTATTACAAAAATACCCAAAAACAAAAATTAAAATGTCACATAAGTCCTAACTCTATTAACTCATAAAACATTAAGTAAAAGAATTAAAAAAACTCTATTAGACTCAATCATGAGTCCCAAAGATGTTCCTCCAAGTGTTCCCATATGTCCTCTTGTGTGGATCCCACCAAGAGGCATATGGACCCCATGTTGTCTTTCATGTCCACATTAGGGACCTTTTGGGGGGGGGGGATTAGAGTGGGGTCTAATGATTTATTGGTGTCGCATCTTTAGTTTGTGGAAGATACACTCGTTATGTGTAGAAATTCCACTAATCAAATGAAACCCCTGTGTTGTATCATAAGGTGTTTTGAGGTGGTGTCTAGGTTGGGCGTGAATCTTACCAAGAGTCGTATCTATGGTGTCGGTCAGGTTTCAAATCTAAGGAAGTTGGCTGATATTCTAGGTTGTCAAATTAATACCCTCCCCTCTTTGTACTTAGGGCTTCTTTTAGATGCTTCTTATAAACGTAGAGAACCTTGGAACCATGTTATTTCTCAGATCAAAAAATGACTTGCAGGGTGGAGGGTATTTCTTAATCTAACGGTGGAAAGATCACTCTTTTAAAATCGGTCTTAGCTAGCTTTCCCACCCATTACCTTTTTCTCTATGTCATTCCCTCTTTGTTGGTGGATGCGATTGAAAAGATGCAAAGAGATTTCCTTTGGGGTAGATGGAAAGAGTCTTTGGGGCTCCATCTTGTAACTTGGAAGGATATTTGCAAACCTAAGACGGGTGTTTTGGGTATGAAGTGGATACAGGATTCCAATAAAGCTCTCTTTATGAAAATGGCTTTAGATATTTGGAAATACGACCTTTGGCATAACTAACTGTTTCTAAGTATGGGGTGGCTAACAAATGCGAATCCAAGAGGGTGACGAGACCTCATGGGATTGGTCTTTGGAAGGAATAATGGCATTTATGGATCTTTTTAAAGAAGCTATTGCTATGGAAGTTGAAGTGGTACTAATACTTGCTTTTGGATGGACACTTGGTGTTCCCTTAGACCTCTTAAGTATGAAATCCCCACTATTTTTAACAATGTTGCCAGCTAGAATGCTTTGGTTGCTGATTATTGGATAGTGGAGGCAGATTGAAATGGTTAGAATATTCAGCTCCAAAGAGATTTGAATGATTGGGAAATCGATCACATGGCTCAGTTGCTTGGTTATTTGGATCTGTTTCAAGTGAGACCGGATAGGGAGGATCATCGCAAATGGTTATTGGCGAGCAATTGTCGGTTTTCTATCAAGTCATGTTACGAGCTTTTTGGGTTCAAGGGGTGGCAGATTTTTGCTAGAGTAACATTTGGAGATTGAAGGCTCCCCCCAAATTGCTATTCATTCTATCGCTAGCGTTTAAAGGCAGCATTCCTACTGTGGATTATCTTTAAAAGAATTGTCTCATTCTCCCTAATGTTTGTCCTTTGTGTCTAAAGGAGGCAGAATCTATGTTTCAGATTCTTCTGATTTGTCCCTTTGCAAATGAAGTGTGGGACTCTTTCCTTTTTGAGGTTGGTGTTTCATGGCCTTTCCGGGCAATATTAAGGCTGTTGTGGAGCAATGGAATCTTATGGGCATTGGTCAAAAAGGAAAGGTGCTGTGGAGGTTGATGATTCTAGCGATTTGGTGGTCCATTTGGTTGGAACAGAACAGTAGGACCTTTGATAATTCTTCGGAACCCTACTATAAAGTCAATAGGACTAAGGAGAGGTGTTGGGCTGTAAATTGTAAGGACTTTGCTAATTGGTCTTTTGTTGATATTAGGGCTGGGTGGATTAAACTTGTAAAGGAAAGTGAGTCATCCTAAGCTTTGTGAGGTTTCTCACTGTTGTTGGTTCATTTGGGGATGTCTTATCCCCTTTTTTTTAATGACATTTTCTTCTATTCAAAACAAAACAAAAAAAAAAAGATCTCTTTAGTTCCTAGACATAATGTATAGCATTTGCTATGACATTGTTTTTTTCTGGCAATTTTCTTCCCATTACTTCTTCAGTGTTTGTAGTGCCTTCATGTTTCAAATTGCATTTCTTGGCCCACCTCACATTGTTTTGTTCATTTAATCAGCACCTATGTTGTAGTTCTGTACAGATGAACATACAACAACAACAAACACTCAATGCATAAACCACTCAATACAGATGAACATGCTAGTACTATATTGATGTGGGTCTTAGAAGAACAAACCACTCAATGCATAAAACCATTATTTCAGAACTCCAAAGACATTAAATGTAGTCTGTTAGAAGAATACCAACAATTGACCAACCCCCTTTTGTTTTCAAATGATTCGATATTGTACTTCAAGTGGTACTGAATGCCAAATCATGAAGGCATGACTCCATTGTGAATACCATACCCCATCAACCAGATGACATTACTTAACGTATTAAAAGAATGTCAATGTTTTACTATCTACACTAGCACACTACCTTAGCAACCATGCAATGCCGTGGAGGACAAAATTACTTGGGCCTCATTAGTACATCGTATGATATAGCTGAATCAAGTGCCAATCCAACTGGCACAGACATAAGTGAAAACTTGAGGCTGACAGACAATAGCAAAGACATTTTACCAGTCTTATCTTGTTGAACAGGAAGCCTGATGGGGAATTAAAAACAGACTGGATTTGATTTCATGGATCTGTTGCTTAGGCTTCCGATCAGTCCCGGAAATGGGCCCAAAGTTGCAGTTAAATTGGGCCAGCGACTGTGCTGAAATATATCCACATTGGCAGGTCCAGTGGCCCGACTTTTCTCCTACTCATGGTTCCCATGAAAGCTAGCAAGTAGATAGAAATTGGAGCTTTTGCACAGCTGTCCCTTGGGTCTCAGGCAAGCTGCTAGTTTTGTTAATTTATTATAGTTTCAAATTTAGATATTTTTTACATTAGTTTATGTGAGTTCAAAATTTAATTCGGTAAAATTTTAATTTTTAATAAGTTCTTTATTTGAATCCTTATAACTTTAGATGTCCAAATAACCTTTAGTAGGTTTTTTAATTAATTTGTTTTCTTATTCTTTAGGTTAGTTTTAGGAGCTGTCCTATATAAGAAGTCTGTTATAGAATTGAAGTTCCTTTATTTGAGTTGTACGATCTCAGAATAAATGTATGTCTAATGCTTTGTTATCAATGGTTAATTATGGAATATAAGTTCAATCTGTCTCTGTTCTTGGGTATTATGCAACTCAATGCTTGATTGATATGACTCCAATAGCCTTTCTTAAACCGAGGTCCCTCCAAGGCCTACTCAAGAAGAGAGGACAGACTCCAGTAGTTTCCCTTTTATCATTCATTTACTTATTTTTGTTTTGACTCCATTTTTAACCTACAATATACTATCATGCCCACACAAATCAGCTCAACATGCTTAAACCAACTATTTGAGGCTACACAAATCCAATTCCACCAATCCGTTCTATCAAGGGCCATAACCTCTAAGTCGTCTGGTCTTTTCCCACTACCGTGACCCATATTCTTCCTAGCCTTCCCTGTCTTTTTAAAGCCTTCAACTTGCACCATAGCACTCTTTACTGGTGCAGTCATTTGTCTTCATTGCACATGAACAAACCATCCCAATCAACTTTCCCCCATCTTGGCACTTAATGCATATGTAATTGACCTTCCTTCAGAGTTAAGGATCAGCTCAACATTCAATATTGAAGATCTTGTCCATTTTCACAACCCAGCCTCTCCCCTTTTTGACCCCTTCTCAACCCAATAGACTCCAATCACCCAGCTTCCTCAGCCTACACCTCCACTTCCATTATTAACACATAGAAAAGAGGTGATAGAAGACATCCTGGATGAGCAGACAGTTTCCACAAGGCAATGTGGCTACCAGAAGTACATTGTCAAGTGGAGAGACAGACTTGAGATGGATAGTACGTGGTTGATACAGGAGGACCTGCAGAGACCAGACCCGGATCTACTCCAGAGATACCGCTGTTTTGTCTTGCCATAGGCAAATTCTTCTCAGCCGAGGGGAGTTGATGAGGGCATCAAAGTACCTCATTGGATATACCAATGATGGAGTAGGATCCAGCCTAAATCTCTATGGTTTGAATAGTTCGGGAGTTGTGTGGGGCCCCTACAGCAGCCCATATGGGGCCCACTTGGGGACACATGGGTGGGCTTCACATCTAGGATAGTTTGGACTTTATTTATGTTTTATTTTAGATCCTTATGTTATTTGTTATGGTGTAACATGGACATATTTTATGTTAGATAGGTGGGACACATGGGGTATTTGAAATTTTGATTTTGGGTATTTATGTCAAAGGCCCCTAGGGGTGTCAATAAGGATGTAACCATACTCTTCTAATTTTTCAACGAAAACTTCTGAGAGCTCTTGTCTGTGACAGCTGCAACTATCTTGGATCCAATGATTAAAGATTTTGGGCCTTCCCAAGATTGGTGCAAGTTTGGTGAGAGGCCAAGTACATCAACTACACTATGAATCAAGTTTGTCTTGAACTATCTTTTCATATGCTGTTTAATAGGTTTGTGGGTGTGGAAAGCTGATTATGTGCTGGATTCCCAATCCAACGACCTCCCTATAGATTCCTACAGTTTGATCCCATCATCTCTCGTCTTACAGCTTATTGTTGTAAGAAAATCACCCCTACATGTACTGATTTGGTACGGGTGATATGAGCCATCAGATCTGAATTTTTTGGGTTTTAAGATTTGATTGACTGTCATTAACATTCCCATACATGCAGAAGTTTCTGCACAACAATAACCCCATGTTTGGGCTGTTGAAATCCTATGGTCTGACCTTGTTTCTTATATTATTCATTGGCTGAATTGGGAAGTGATCATAAATCTTCTCTATAACTTGGAATCCATTTGTATGATCTAATTAAACCTTACAGCTGCTGCATAGTGATGCTGAATTATATCTTGCCTTAGATTCTATTCATTGAAAGTAAACTAATACTTGACTTTGAGGGCAGCTTTTTCATGTATTTGTCCGAAAGTTTAATTAAGTGTTTTATGAATTCCATGACTTTGATTGTGTGACTGTCGGACTGAAACTAATCTCCCTATAGAACTTAATTTGATTGCGATTGATGAGTAGGAATCTTGATTATCCCTTTTGTGATTGGGTGTAATGTCCTCTTATTCTTCCCTTACATCTTGTTTGCATGCATCCGGCATCACTCAACACAATCACTCTTTAAAGAACAAAAACAAGGAAGAGGGGAAAGAAAGAAGAAGACTCAAATAAGGTATAAGATGGATTGAAGAAGAAGATCTCGATCAAGAAGAAAGAGAAGAGAAATACGGAAACATGTTGACAGTAGATTAACCAACTCTCCTAAAACCTTAAGGTGTTAGGAGATACAAGATTTAATTTACTTCAACAACCCCCCTCCCCTCAGGAGGAACATTGTTCTCTTCTAGGAACACACTTTGGGAGGTAGGCACGGGTCCACACAATGCAAACACATGTGCACAACACTACATCCAGAAAAATACTTCCACCAGGATTCAAATTCACGACCAAACCTTCTCTGATACCAAGTTGAATACTTGCAACCTTTTTAGGTTTGTGGAAGAAGAAAAAAAGGAAGAAGAAGAAGACAAATGAGAGGGGAATCGTATGAGATTCCATTCCTCATACGGTGATATTTTATTTGTTTATTCTTTTGTATAAGATATATACGGTATAATACCCCTAAGGCATAAGTGTCCATGCATGCATGTAATGTAGAGTAGTAGCATCTCCAACACTCCCCCTCAAGCTGATAAATAAATATCAGTCATTCCCAACTTGCTAACCAATAACATAAATTGTGGTCCACTTACGCCATTCGTAAACACATCAGCCAATTGATCTATTGTCTAAATAAATGGTATACATATACTCCCCTTATTGAGTAGGTCATTAATGAAGTGTCAATCTATCTCAACATGTTGTATCGGATCATGTGCAATGCTTATAGCAGCTTTGTTGTCATAGTAGAGATTCATGGGACCACGTATTGGAAATCTAACTTCCGTTAATAGCATTTTTAGCCATAAGGATTCACAAATTTCATAGGCCATTGACCTAAATTCGGCCTCTACACTAGACCTTGTAACCACAAACTGCTTTTTACTTCTCCATGTCACCCCCCCTCCCACAAAGGAACAATAATCTGACGTAGACCTGGAATCGGTCAATGAGCCAGCCAAATCTACATCTGTATGTACTACTACCTAATAATAACCATGTCTATTGTATAAAATACCATTTCCAAGACAACCCTTTAAATATCTGAGTACCCTATATGTAGCTTCCAAATGGTCTTAAGTTGGAGCATACATGAATTGGCTGATTAAAATAACTACATATGCATGTCTGGACATGTCAAAGATAAATAAATGAGACGTCCCACCAATCTCTGATACCTGTCTACATCAATTAACCTCTCACTATCATTCTCCCTCAACCTATGATTAGCTTCTATAGTAGTACAAGGTTTGTAACTAGTCATTCTAGACTCCTTCAACAAATCCAACACATATTTTCAGTGGGAAAAAAAAGATACCTTGTTTTGATCTAGCAACCTCTATCCCAAGATAGTATTTTAGTGAGCCCAACTCCTTAATTTCAAACTCTTTTGCCAAACTCCTCTTTAGTTGTGCAAACTTTGATCCATCATTTTCTGTGACTATTATATCATCTACGTAAACAATCAAGGCTGTGATTTTGAAGTCTCGATGCTTAATAAAGATTGTGTGATCAGCTTGGGCTTGGTTACACCTAGTATTGACCATAGCAGTTTTGAACCTTTCAAACCATACACAAGGTGACTGCTTTAGGCCATACAATGCCTTTTTCAATCTACAAACCTTGCCATTAGCATTAAGCATTTTGAATCTTAGTGGTATATCCATATATACTTCCCCCTCCAAATCTCCATTCAAGAAGGCATTCTTGACATCAAATTGCAAAAGAGGTCACCCATGGTTTGTTGCTAAGGATATATAAGTACTCTGACTGAGTTCATATTTGCCACTAATGCGAATGTTTCTCAATAATCTACGCCATAAGACTAAGTGTATCCTTTTTACACCAATTGTGTCTTATATCTCTCCACAGTGCCATCTAACTTGTATTTAACTATAAACACCTACTTGCAATCCATTAGCTTCTTTCCTTTGGGTAGATCAACTAGATCCCATGTTTTGTTTATTTCTAATGCTCTCATTTCCTCTTCTATTGCATTCCGCCATTGTGGTTGTTGAATAGCCTCAGATACACTTTAAAGAATAGAGACAGAGGACAAAGAAAGGAAAAAGGTTTGAAAGGACGATGAGAACATGATATGAGACAAAATTAGACATTGGATATTTGAGCACAAGCTCTCACCTCCTTTCTTAAGGAAATAGGCTGGTCAAGATTCAAATTATCAGGAGCATGTGTAGACATTGGGTGAGAAGGAATAGGGGAATTACCTGTCTCAAGATTTGGTTCCGAAGTAACTTCTTAGAATGGTTCATGAGAAGGCAGGTCCTATTCCTGTACACCATCTGGCTCCTTTTCTTGTACACCATCTTTCTTCTTCCTTCGGCTGTAATATTGTAACTCTTTCTCCCCCTTTCCACAACTATTACCATTGTCAAATTGATAAATAAGGACTGTAAAGGGAAGTGGAATCAAATGGGATAACTCTTCACTCTCCTACTCCCCCTGAAGAGATGTCCTACCAAAAGAAAAAAAAGGGATGGATTCAAAGAACGTGACATCTCGATACAAACTTACATCGAGTAGGAGAATGATAACACTTATACCCTTTCTAATCAACTCCATAGCCCAAAAAATTACATTTAAGAGCTTTCGGGTCTAATTTGGAGTTCCCGGTAGGTTGTTTGATAAACTATGCCAGACGCATCAAGGAAAGATTGTAAGTCACAAAAATGTATTCTCCCCCATTATCAGATCTCAAGACTCAAATTTTAGTGTTAAACTAGGTACACACCATTGAATGAAACGATTTGAAAGCCACACATCACCTTTATTTTTCAATAAGCCAAGTGGACCCTGAGAAATCAACCACAAAAGTTACAAAATACCTAAAGCCTTATGACTTTAGGTATGAAACTCTTATTATTAGTACTAATAAGATAAACCGACCTACAATGCTTGGCCAACTGGCAAGGTTCACAATAAACATCAGATTGAGAAACATCTTCCTTATTACATTAAAAGACAAGTGACCAAGTCTATGACATCATAAAAGCAATTCATCTTATGTGGAAGAGACATCCCTCTTTATTGCTCAAGTAGCTCTTGGTAGATTAGAATTTAAGATGTAGATGTCATCCTTCTCATGTCCTAAACCAATCGTTTTTTTTTTTTTTTGTCACCATGTCCTGAAACACACAATAAGAGGGAAAAAAATGTGACACAACAATTAAGATGCCTTGTTAAATGGCTAATAAACAACAAATTTAAAGTAAAGTTAGGAACATGAAGAATAGATGAAGGACATAAATTTAAAGTGGAAGGGATATTTCCCTTACTAGCAACAAAAGAGAAAGAACCATCATCAATTCAAACTGTCTTTTCTAGAATAAACAAGATAGAAGATTAATAAAGAGGACATACTGGTCATGTGATGAGAAGCTCCTGAATCAATGATCAAGGAGCATTGAGGAGTGTTAACTGATGCAGACAGGATAAATGCAAAAGTACCTAAGTACGCAAATGATGAAGTAGCATTGTGGAAGAGTGACTAAGCTAGGAAATAAAAAGGTAGAAGGCAGAAATCTCTTCAGTGGATAAACCTACGCCATCAGTTAAAGTAGAGGGCAATAAATAGGACACTATAAGAAGTACCACAAGAGTTACAGATATCACTAAATGTGCACTGGCTCTATTTCCGTCAAACCGTCCACCTCCTCGACCAATATCAAATCCACTCCATGGAAAAGAGCAAGAGGATTAGTCGTGGACCCATCCATGAAAGTCCCAACATTGATCTTTAGTAGGTCTAGAACAAATACAGTACTCACATTTAAGTCGATCCTTGTCAATAGAAGAATTTGAAGTCTGCCACCATGGCTACGCCCTGTGAAACCACCATGGTCACCTCTAATAGAATTGGATACTAATGTTGATTTCTCAATTAAAAAAGTCACATTCATCACTCCCCGTCATCATTCCTCTCTATAAACATACGCATAGACTTCGTTCAAAGAGTTAGACAAATTCATGTTCAAAATTTGAACTCTTATTTACTCATATCTAGGATTCAGACCTACCAAGAATTCAAATATTTGAATCTCTTCAACTTGTTTTTTATACAGTGCAACATTAGTCACACAAGAGGGGCGATGCACAGTGTAATGCTCTAGTTCCTCCCACGTCTTCCTCAATGAGGAATAATAAGTAGCCAAAGTGTGATCACCTAGTTTGAACTGAACAATTCTTTGCTACAAATCTGATGGGTTGTCTCCAAGATGAGATAATGTTCACTAATTTCGTTCTTCATTGAGCTTAATAACTAACCCAACACCATAGCATTTTTAGTCTTCCATTTATGATATCAAGGATCTTTCTTGGGAGGTATCTCGGCTTCACCTGTAAGATACTCTTCTTTATCCTTTCCTTGAATAAAAATAAGCACAGACTTAGACCATGTGAGATAATTACTACCATCAAATTTTACTATTGTAATTTGCATCTGGGTAGAGTCTCCAGTGACATGAAGGCTTCCCCCATCAGTTTTGCTTGAATCACCCACCGCAATATCTAAATGTTGACTTACTTCAGACATGTTTGTATGAGAAATCAGCAGCCACAAACACAATAAAAAGACACCTCAAGACCTACACAGGTCTCATACACTCAGAGTGGTCGCCCCTCTATATCCAACCACCACGTCACACAGAACAGATACCCACCTACACATAATCACACAGGGGCATCACAAAATTGTAATAGCTCATCTTTCAAACAACAAGGAATACTCTAGGGGCCTGTACGACCCTCCCCAAGCCTCCAAACTTCACTTCTAGTGCATCAAAAGCTGGTAGAAATGAAATCATAACAGATTTGGGGAAAAAAATTGAGCGGTAAACCAAGGTCATGATTTTGGTCACAGTCACCTCAATAGGTCTCGAAATTGCATGAGACTTGTTCCATCTGCTTTCTCTGATAGTCCTTGACCAAATCAACACAACATGGAAACCCATACACTACCCAATTGAACACAAACAATGAAATCCCAAAAATTGAAATTTCGTGATTTTCTAACTAGAAAATCTTTAAAAAAATATGTAGAAGCACAAACTGCAACCAAGATGATCACTAAAACATCTCTAAATTCAAGATCTATCGATCCCATGGAAAACCCCTCTTGCACTGTGTAGGTCATGCGGTTGCTGACATTAGCAGCAAGGTGAGCGTAGTGACTTCGTTCTCCCACTCTAATACCATGTTGATAGTAGATTGACCAACTCTCCTAAAACCTTAAGGTGTTAGGAGATACAAGAATTAATATACTTCAACAAAACACAGTCCAGCCGTGGGTTTCTAAAACCTCAACACTTTATTCAATTCTTCATTATTCAAAAAACTTCCTATTACAGATTATTGGACTTCTTTTTACAGACCTTAACATAACCAAAACACACTTTGACTCAATATACCAATCTTAGACTAAGTTGGACTCCTAAATACTAATGACTTTCTTAATTAAAACATAACTTGAAATCCCTATCCTAGAACATATCGGCCAGCCCTATTTAAACTTCTATTTGGACTCCTCAATCCTACTAAAAGACATAAAGACCCTTGGCATAAATGCCTCTTTTTTGGTTTGCTAAAAAACATAAATGCCTTATTACAAGAATGATCCAATTAATATAAATTTTAACTCCTAAACCGCTAAGAAATGATAGAGATGACAAATGAGTTGGTCCATGACTCTATGTAGATATGAAGCCATGTAAAGTACGACTATAAAGAGCATGTGCATTAGTGGGTACCTTCACGCACTTTCTGATTTCCAGATTTTTTTGTCAATATCAACAGGAAACTTCATTAAAGGGGGAAAGAAGTGTAGATGTATGACACTGAGAGTATGGGTATATTTGTCATATACATTGTACAAGGGTATTTATGTATTTTTTCCATCATATATATAATAAAGTGTATGAGAGATAACCCTACTCTCGCTCTCTGTATGATTCTTATCCATATGTCTCTTCTTCGTCTTCTTAATCTAGAGGTGGAAAGCCTGAGATCGCTGACATCAGCAAAAGGTACCGCTAATGTTAGCACTATTGAGTCGACCTACAGGTTAGCTCTTTTTAATGGTCTTTTCTGGGAGAACATGATTTATAGAAGATTTTTTGATGCGGCACAAAGATCTGATACCAAAATTGAATCAGGATAATCCCAAGAACCTCAAATAATTTGTAAAATTTAAAGTGCAAAAGAAAATATAAAGAATAGAGTACAACTCACTCAAGTAGCCGCAAAAATTTAGAAAAACAATGAATGAAATATCATAAAAGAATTAGAAGAAGTTAGAATAGAAAAGGAGAAGAAAATAGAGAGAAAACCTCAAAACGGGGAATTTTGTAATTTTGCATAGAAAGCCTGGAAATTACCAAAATATCCTTTTGTCGTATCAAAAAATTCCGAAAATTTTAGGATAATTTCTAACATGTTTAGGAATTCTATAGTTAAAATTTCATGATATTTAGATAAGATTTGATAACCCAAATTATGAAATTTCAAAAACTTGCAAAGATTTTTTAATGGAGTTTCATGAAATTAGAAATGAATATTTGAATTTTAAGGGAGAAGAAGAAGGATAGTAGAATAGACAGAAAAAGGGAAAGATAAGAAGAGACTAAGAGAGAGAAAGAGAAAGATAAGAGATACAAAAGTTGTTTTAGTGGTACAATCATCTTGGCCACCCTTTAGTTTCTCTCTTAATTTGTTTTTTCCTTGGTTGTTTTCTTCATTTGCTATGTATGCAAAACACTTATCCAATGAGTTATAGTAAAAATACTTCTTTTGATGTTGTTCACTCAGATGTGTGAGGCCTTGCCCATATTGTCTTTTTACCTGGTTTAGATATTTTGCTACATTTATTGATATATTTTTTGGGTTACTTGGGTTTAGATGTTGAAATCTAAGAGTGTTGTATTTTCTTCATTTGTCTTTTCATAAAATGATAGAAACCCAATTTAACAAGACGTTAAAAATCCTTCGAAATAATAATGGTGGAGAGTATATGTCTAGTACGATTTCTCCCTATCTTACTCGGTTGAAATTATACACTTTGTTTAGGTAAACAAAATAGAATAGTTGAAAGCAAGAATAGACATCCTCTTGAAATTATCAAGGCCCTAGTCTTCGCAATGAATGTTTCAAAAACTTTTTGGTCTGTTGCTTTACAAAGTGTTGCTTTTCTTATTAATTGGATGGGTACAAGGGTCTTTGGTTTCAAGACACCTATTGGTGTTCTTTCTTTTCCCTCTTGTTTGTTCCTATTCCATCAAAGGTTTTTAGGTGTATATGTTGTGTTCATGTTGACAAATCTCATCATTCCAAACTTGATCATAAAGCGTTAAAATGTATCATTTTGGGATATGCACCTAGTCAAAAGACTTGGAAGTACGATCATCCTCCTACCAAGCTGTGTTTTGACTCTATGGATATTAATTTTCATGAGTCTATTCCTTTCTTTTCTTCATTTAAATCTTCTCTTCAAGGGAGCACTCCAAAGATATTCATCCATGGTGCCACTTCCTGTTCCTTCATTTGTGTTTGATACTGGTACTTGTGATGGGAATGGTTGTTAAGAGGAAAAAAAAGTGGCAAGTTTATAGAAAAAGAAGAACTGGTTGAAGATCCTCATGTACCCAACCAAGACATCTCTACGGATTCACCTCCTAAAAAATGTAATTCTCCTTAGTCTTCTCTTCTTGCCGATGATACTAACCTTCCAATAGTTGTTTGGAAAGGTATTAGATTATGTACTAAATATCATATCACTAATTATGCTTCTCACACCCTTTTGTCTTTTTCTTATCATACTTTTTCACCTGCTTTATCTTCTCACTCAATTCCCCGCAGTGTTGCAGAAGTTTTATCCCAATCTCAGTGGAAGACAAAAATGCAAGAGGAATGCAGGTTCTAGGAAAGAATGGTACTTAGGATATTAATGATTTACCACGTAGTAAGGTTTCAATTGGTTGTAAATGGGTGTTCACAGTGAAGCAAAAACCTAATGGGACAATTGAATGGTACAAAACACATCTAGTCGCCAAAAGTTATAATCAAATCTATGGCAAAGAATATTAGGAAACGTTTGCTCTAGTTGCCAAAATGAATTCTATTTGAGTCATTTTATCTCTTACTACCAATCAAGGATGGTCCTTATTACAATTTGATGTTAAATTTTTTTTTTCTTTTACATGGTGACTTGGAAGAAGAGGTTTCTATGAAGCTTCCCCCTGGCTTCCATCTTTCCTCCTCTAAAGGGAAAGTCTATCACTTGAAAAAGGCTCTATATGGACTGAAACAATCCTCTCAAGCCTGGTTTGAGAGATTTCATTCGGCAGTGATAAAAAATGGGTTATCGCTTGAGTCAAGCAGGCCCTAGCTTATTTGTGAAGCATAGTGGCAACATGGTAACTACACTTCTATTATTTGTGGATGACATTGTTGTGACAGGGAATGATTCTTATGAAATGAATCATTTAAAGCATCAGTTGGTTCAAGAATTTGAAATTAAAGACTTAAGCTAGTTGCGATAATTTTTTAGCATAGAGGTGGCCAGATCTAAAAAGGGACTTTCTTTCCCAGTGTAAGTATACATTGGATCTCTTATCGGAGATTGGTATGATGAGTTGTAAACCCTGTGAAACTCCTATTGATCCCAATCATCGCTTCTCTTCCGATGTGGATGAACAACTCATTGATGCAAGCAGATATTGACATCTTATCGGTGGACTTATTTATCTCATTCTTACTTGGGTTGATATTGCTTGTGCAGTGAGTGTTATCAGCCAGTTTATACATGCACCTACCACTGTTCATATTGAGGCTGCTTATCGTGTGTTGCATTATTTGAAGCTAAGTCTTGATTCTAGATTGTTTTACACCAAACAGAATGGGCTACATGTTGAGGACTATATTGATGCTAATTGGGCTAGATCTATGTCTGATCAACACTCTATCTTTGGCTATTGCACCTTTGTTGGCGGTAATCTTGTGACTTGGTGAAGTAAGACACAGTCTATTGTTGCCAAGTCAAGTTCAATGGAGTAAGAAACAGTCTGTTGTTTCCAGGTCAAGTGTTGAAGTCAAATTCAAATTGATAGCCCAAGGTGTGTGTGAGCTTCTCTAGTTGAGGCTTCTCTTATTTAAGCTTGGTTTCTCTGTCTGGGGACCCGCAAGTCTCTATTGTAACAACAAAGCTTCCATTAGCATTGTGCACAATCCCGTTCAACAAGACCGCACCAAACACGTTAAAGTTGATTGCCATTTCATCAAGGAACATTTTCTCTACCACTATTTGTACCCCTTTGTTAAAACTGGCAACCAACTTGCAAACTAATTTGTTAAGGTAAACTTCATGAATGTTTTTGAGGATTTTACTATCCAAACGAGTTTTATGTTCATTTAAACAACACTTTCATCTCATTGATCCCCAAAAGAACTTCCCAAGGAGTTAAGAGATTATCGTCCTATTTGTATCTTAAATAGCATTTATAAAATCATCTTAAGACACTGACTTTGAGGTTAAAGTCAATAACAAAAGGCATCATTTCTAAACCCTAGGGTGCTTTCATTGAGGGCAGAAAAATTTTGGATAGTGTGCTCATTGCAAATGAATGTATCAATGATAGTAGAACTATGGGTAGGAATGAGGTTATTTGTAAGCTTGATTTGAAAAAGTCCTACGATCATGTGAATTGAAACTTCCTCAATTATATCCTTAAACAGAATGGGTTTTGGAGCAAAATGGAAAAGTTAGATCTGTGAACTTCTCAGTTTTAGTCAATAGGTGCCTGTCAGTTTCTTTAGAAGTTTGAGAGGGGACTTAGGCAGGGAGACCCGCTTTACCCCTTTTTGTTTACTATGGTATCTGAAGTCTTGAGCAAAATGATTAAAAAATCGGAGCTAGGGTTTATCTCAGGTTTTCAGGTGAGGTGGGGGGTGTTTAGTTTCTTATATGCAATTTGCCGATGATACCATGATTTTCTGTGATGCGGATGTGAGAGTTAGGCCATTTGAGATGTATTCTTCGGTGTTTTGAGACAGTCTCGGGGTTAAATATTAGTATGGCAAAGAGTGAATTATTCCAAGTTGGGGAATTTCCTGATATTAATAGTTTGGCATGGACCTTGGGTTGTAAAATTAGGAGCCTTTCTTCTTCCTACTTGGGGTTACCATTGGAAGTGAACAATAAGTCAAAGGTGGTGTGGGACCCCGTAATTGAGAGAAACTCTTTGAGATTAGCTTCTTGGAAAGTTGTGCTTCTTTCAAAAGGAGGTAGACTGACTCTAATTAAGTCAACGATGGCTTCTATTCCCAACTACTTTCTTTCTCTTTTCACAATTCTAGAATTAATGGTTAATAGGATTTAGGCTAATTTTAGAACCTTCTTATGGAATGACTCACCTAATCACCATCATTATCATCTTGTTGATTGAAAGTATATTTATAGGCTTATGGCTAGTGGTAGTGATGAGGACATGGAAGCCTAGGTGGGACCCACACATTAGGTTAGTAGGGTCCACAAGTGAAGATTATGGAGGAATAAAAGGGCTACAATAAGAAAGAAGTGATTTGTTTCGATTTGGAGTTTTTCGTGTCACTTGTTATTTTTGAGGCAAGGTGGGGTCCTCACATGACGAGGAGCAAAGGGGACATGGGAGTATCTTAGCAAGAGTTTAATTTTGTTTTAGAGTGGTCTAGTAGAGATTTTATTAGTTTATTTTCGATTTTTATTAGTCATTAGAGTAGGACACAGGTGAAATTTTAGTTTTTTATATAGAACAAAGTTGTAACTAGCTTCAAAATAGGGTTTTTGTAAGGAGAAATCTCCTCCACGCGATTTGAGAGGGAGATTATCTTTGTTTTTTATGGTTGGGATTGAATTAGAGGGGATAAAAAATGGCGACCTAGTGCATAAGGTTCACGTTAACACGGGGTTTGGGGAGGGCACGATGTACGCAGTCTTACCCCCATTTATGGAGAGGTTGTTTCTGTAGTTAGAGGGGGTCTTGGCTTATAAAACAGCCTCATGGTTTGTACTAAATTTTTAATTAACATTTGAATAAAATTTTGAAGCAAAATTACTCTCCTCTTCTCTAAACGGCTGAAGGTGTTTCTCCTCTAAGTTGTGTGCCTACTTGAAGGCTTAGGTTGGTGATTTCCTAAGTGAGATTGGTGATTTCCTCAAGGTACATTTATTTTCTTCTTCTTCTTTCTTTTCTTTAATTTTCTGGTTTGTTCTTTTCTTCTTCTTCACATCAATCGGCCACCATACCATTATTCTCCCTGCATCCCTTCATCACTTAACCCTTCTTCCATCATCCCTATCACTCTGTTGATACATAACCCAAAAACGCATTCAAAGACACCCATCCAATAACCCATTATTTGCTATACATAGAGTATGTTGCATCAGGTAGTCTTGACATTAGATCAATTAGGGTCCATAATCGGGCTATGCTTGCCAAGTGGCTTTGGAGATTTAGGGTTGAAAGGGATAACGTTTAGAGGGGTGTGGTGGCGGCGAGGTTTGGAGAGCAATCTGTTTGGAGTTCTAATGAGGTCTGAGGGAGACATGCTTATGGTATATGGAAATCTATCCTCATGGTGAAGTTTTCTGGAAGTTTATCCGCTAAAAATTAGGGGCTGATATGGATATCAAATTCTCAGAGGCTCTTTGGGTGGGTGATGTCCCTCTCAAGGAGAGCTTCTAAGGCCTTTTCTTGATGGCCCTTCATCCTCAAGCGTCTGTTGTGGACTCCTATGATTTTAGGCGGAGGGTTTGGGGGTCCAAGGTTTAGAAGGAATTTGAATGATTGGAAATTGGGGGAAGCAATTAGGTTACTGTGATTGCCTGAGGAGTTTAGGCCAAACCCAGGTAGTAGGGATTGGTGGAAGTGGGTTATCAATAGGAAGGGTATTTTGTCTTCAAAATCCCTTTACAGTGAATTATTGAATGTTGGGTCTATTCGGTTTCCCCAAAAAGGCATTTGGGTAAATGGTATTCCCTCCAAAGTTTCTTTCTTTATTTTACACACATATATGGTTAAGATCCTTAACCTTAATCATTTGTAGTGTAAAGGATGGAACTTGGCAAATAGGTGTGTCATATGCATGAAGGAGAAGGATCAGTGAATCACCTTTTTGTCCTTTGTCTCATGGCTGATAAGATGTGGACTTTCTTTCTCCTTCACCTTCAAATCTCGTGGTCCTTCCCTAATCAATTTTGTGAGTTGATTTCGGGTTGGTGGATTAGAGATTTGGAGGGGCTTCCCTACGCTGTTTGGTTTGCTCTATCAAGGGTCATTTTTTGGGGTCTTTGGCAAGAAAGGAGCAACAAGATCTTTGAGGGCAAGCAGATAAGTTATAATGATCTTATTACCTTCATATATAAGACCATTTTCGATTAGATGGCTGTTAGGGCAAACTTTGAAGCGATTGAGTGGTATTCCTAATGGTGTGAGGAGTTGTAATTTTCCTTGTCTGCTTCCTGAGTTGTTCTTTTCTTTGTTTATCTTCTTTGTTCGTATACTTTCACTAGCTTGGTGAAGTCTTTGCTTATGCTTTTCTCTGTTTTGTTTTTCTCTTTTCCCTTTTCAATAAAATTCATATTCTATTTCTCTCACAAAGAAAAGAAAAGCGTGCAAACATGTTTACCAAAGGCTTGAGTGGTTCTCACTTTCATTCTTTAGTAGGCAAGCTAGGTATCTCTAATGTTTACTCTCCAATTTGAGAGAGAGTGTTGACGTATGAGAGTATGAGTACATTTGTCTTATACATTTTAAAAGGGTATTTATGGTATTTTTCCCATCATATATAAAATAAAGTATATGAGAGAAAAACCTACGCTCTCTCTATACGGTTTCTCCACGGTCTCTTCTTCCTCTTATTCCCTTCTTCTTTATCTTCTCCAATATTTTTCAATCTGATCAAACATAATACACAAACTAAAAGATATAAGGAAACTAAAGCAATGCTCTCAATAAGCAAAGCATGAGTCTAAAGCAAGCTTGTTAAGGTAAATGAGCATGGATTAAGCTAATGCAGGCTTAGCACCTGACAAGGGCAAGGTTGGCTTGGTTTAGCCTTTGTTCATTTATGTATGCATACATACAACAATAAAACATGCATGCATGCATACATACATATATGCACATGAACACATATAAATAGAAATGCAATCTATAGTTAGTTAAATAATTTATTAGATAACTAATGGCATGAAGTAATTGATGACGTTTAAACTTGGGCTTAAGCTTAATTTGAGGCAAGCCCAAGCTAGAGGGCATGGTTTGTAGAATTGAGCCAATCCAGGCAAAACTCAGCTCAACATTCAATGTTGACATCCCTAGATCGAAATTGTCATCCCAAAAAGGAGAGGAAGGAGCAAAGACAAAATGAATTTGTTGCTCCAAGTTATTCATTAGGTTGATAATTTGGAGGTCCTTCTCTTTAACCATCTTTATTAACTTAGCGATGGAATCATGGAAGTGGACATCTGAACAAGTTGTTCATCAGCAATCATAGCCCTCGTCATCATCAAGGCATCATAACAGAGTAAGAATAGGGACTTATGTAAGGGGTTTCCTATGGCTGAGATTGAAAACGGGATCTGAACCTAAAACCAATGCTAGAATGAACATCCTATATTTAATGAGTGACATCTTCTTCATTAAGTAGAGAAGGTGATGTAACCTTTGTGAGGGGCATTGCTTTTTGGACAAAGGGGCATTGCTTTTTGGCACATTTGACATAACAACTTTTAAAAAACGTTTTTATCCATGACAATTGAGAGGCTCAACCAAGAGGGAGTTTCCACACTTTTTCATGGTGCAAGTCATTAGTTGCTCACAATTAGGAGTAGAGATGACAATGGACATGCCAAAGCTACTCAAGGACTTCTTATTTCCCATAGTGGCAATAACAATGGTTTTCAAACTCGGGAACAAGATAGGACATGGTTTATGTCATAAGCCAAGCTTAATTGGCAAGATCAAGTGATCCCTTAAGACCATGGATCAAATCAGTCTCGGCCGATCCCAACCATGATATCAATTACAACTACAAAGCTTTTCTTCAATGCAAATTCCCACCAAATGTGCCAAAAATTTGTCAACACAAATTTTATGTGTAAATTCAAAGACATGAAAAATATGAGAAATTCATTATGAATTTCTTTGTATTAGTGAATGAGATAACCTCTTCGCTTTTACACTCTTTTATAAATGGGGAAAACCTCTTATTCTCATCAACGAAAGGCCAAAAGTCATGCAGCGTATCTTGGACTTGACATCTTCAAAGTGGTTGTTATATGTGTGTCATCTTCTTCCTGGGGTTTCAGACTGGATCTGGAATAGAGAAACCACGATCTTGCTCTTAGGGCTGAACTTGTGGCATGTTTCTTGAATTGATAAAGATATAAAACTCTCTAACAACAAATCAAAGCTAATAGAGAGAACGGAAAGTATGCCTTGATGCTTTGGATGGTCTTGTAACTTTGTCTTGTCTCTAGGGCTTTATTGTTGAGGTCTTTAAAAAGATCCTCTCAATGCTTCAGATGTATGGAGGAACTTCGAGATGCTCTAAGGCTCTCTTTTCTGAAGTCCTCAAAAGGGTCCTTCTCTAATATAAGGAGGGTATAATTATAGACTTCAAGGTAGTTTTTTTTTCATTCCCTTGATTGAGTGTTGCTTAAATACACTTGCCTCTGTATTATTAATTGTAATTTCTTCGATTAGAAAGAAGAAATTTTTTGGGATTTGTCATCTCTCAAGTTTCAATTGGTATGTCTTTCCTTAATGTGATTTGGAGAGTCTAATTTAAATTTATTTAAATCCTCCTTCATGAGGGTCACTTAGCATTATTTGAATTTGGAGCATGTTTATGGTAGACCTGGACTTAGTGGTCCATAAGTTATTATCTACAAACCCAAACCTAACCCGGTGGGCTTATTCCTATAGCTAGGCCTAGTTTATAGGTATAAAGCCCATGCGCGACTTTTAAGACTTTTGTGTAGATGGCCCTTATTGGCATTTTGTGTAGATGTAATCATTTCATTTCAACTTTCCAAGGCATTTGTAGCGCAAAGTGTTTTTTTTTTTTTTTGTCAAAATAAACTTCATCTTAAATTAATCAATATGCAAAAATACACTTTGTTCTTCAGATGATGTGATTGATTTCAAAGATACATCAAAAGAACCAGAATTCCATACTACCTCCTTATGTTCCTTAGCTGCCTTTGTAGCCATGAAGTGTGCCACCTTATTACAACTCCTAGGTACATAAGTGCAGAGCCAAGAAGCATCCAACATTCTTGAATGATCTTTGCTATCCTCCATGGCAATTGTTTGACAATCTCCTTCAATTATCTAGGCAGTGGCATTCAGTTTACCAGCAAGTTATAGTCCAATAAGAAATCCCCAGGCTTTTGTTTCCGCCACTGTACCTCCAGGAATGATTTTTGATAAGCCGTCAATGAGTGTTCCTCTGTGATCTCTAGCAATGGCTGTTGCAGCTCCAATTGAGGAAGTGACTCCATCCACATTTATTTTAATGTATCCTTGTGGTGGAGGGGACCAATTGGGGCTCAACGTTGCATTGTCTAGGGTAGTCAAAGGCTAATCATTGAGGGCCACTTCATTCGAACTATTGAGAGCAATGAAGATATCATTATACATCCTGGATGCTCTATGAATGATATTGCTAATTGATGGTTGATGTCTATAAAACACTTTGTCATTCCTAGCTTTCTAGATGGACCATATTAGAAGAGTTCCCATGGTTAAGACATATGTGTCAGGTAACAAATCACACCAATCCCTTATCCACTCCTTAAAGATTCTATTGGTTTCACGAGTTCTAAGACTTAAGGGGGAGCCAAACCAAATTGATTGTGTAAATTCATAATTGAAGAATAGATTGTCGATTGTTTTTGTTTCCTTTTCGCAAAAAGGACGATCAGGGTCTATTGAGCTAATGAATTTGGATAGATTCCCTTTAACTATAATCGCATTATGTAAGCATCTCCAAATAAATGCAATAACTCATGAAGGAGTAAACTTGAGATGCCATAATGCTTTGAATATTTTGTTAGATGAGGAGTCCAGGATGTTGGAGGAGGATGCATTTTTCTTCATGTGTTGAGTGTATGCAAATTTGGTGGAGAAGCTACCTGAAGGAGTGAGTGTCCAAATTAGGATATCATTGTCATTGCTGTCCACAACACTGAGGTGGATCTTCCTTACAGATTCTGCAACATGAGGTGGGAAGATTTCTGCCAGGATATCCATTCTCCATGTACGTGTTAAGTGATCAATGAGTTCAACCACCTTCTTTTTAGGGGATCCTGTGGTGTTTTCACTTAATCTATAAGATGGCACACCAGGAATTTAAGGGTCTTCCCAGATGTTGATGTTATTCCCACTTACAATTGACCAATAAACACATTTTTTAGTAAGTCCCTGCTACTAAGTATTGTTTTTCATATTGATGAAGTTGATTTAGCTTGTTTGATCTCCCAAAAGATCGATTTCCTTAGATATTTCACCCTTAGTAGTTTGATCCATCTGTCATCAGGATGCTTGACAAATCTCCAGCCCAGTTTCACCACCAATGTGTTGTTGACAACTTCCATCTCTCGAATACCAAGTCCACCATTTGCTTTTGTTTCTTGGAAAGTTTTCCAAGCTTTCAAATATAATTTGCCTCTATCTTCTTGCTTTCTCCACCAAAAATCTCTTTGGATATTATTGAGTTTTTTACAGGTGGATTTGGGGATGAGGTTGATAGTCATATGATAGCATGGGATGGAAGTCAGAATTAATTTGATTAGGGTGGTTTTACCAGCATGAGACAAGAGTTTTGATTTCCACCCCTTCAGTTTGGATTGGTATTTTTGGATCAAGAACTTGAATGTATCCTTTATGGAATCTTTTTATAATAGAGACTTTGCCAAATACTAGTCTTCCTTTTTCATGAGTTGTACAGTAAAGAAGTTGAGGATGTCTAATTTCCTTTCATCGCTTACATTTCTGTTGAAGAAGAATCCAGATTTTGTATAATTCACCTTCTGGCCCAACCATTTCTCATAAGTCTCTAGAGTGAGCTTGAGATTTTCGGCATCTTACATATTAGTTCTCCCAAATAGAAAGATGTCATCAGTAAACATTAATTGATAAATCTTTGGTGCATACATGTTGATCCTGATTCCTTCATAAATTCCTTGATCAACCATCTTGTTGATAAGGCATGAGATCATTTCAGCACACAGGATAAAGATATATGGTGAGAGAAGATAGCCTTATCTGATTCCTCGTGTTGGAGAGATGTTCCTTTCAAGATTCCCATTGATGATAATGGAGAATTTTGCACCTTTTATCCCTAACATAATTAAGTCATGGGTCTTGTTGTGAAAGCCGAATCCCTTTAAGACTGCAATGATAAAATCTCACTGTAATCTATTGTATGCTTTTGCCATATCTAGTTTCAAAACAAAACACCATTTTCTTCCTCACATAAATTTCATAGAGTGAAAGATTTCTTAGGCAATTATTATGTTGTTAGTGATTTGCCTCCCTGGAACAAAGGTTCCTTGATTAAGGGAGACCAATCTATCCAGAAAGGGTCTGATACGTCTAACAATGATTTTGGCAATTAACTTGTATGTGGCATTACATAGAGAGATAGGCCTGACGTCAACTGGAGTTTCTGTTACCTCTTTTTTGGGATAAGAGCAATATGAGTTTTGTTGATCTCCTTTGGAATGTTGCTTAGTCTGAATGTCTGTTGAACTAGCCCAACTAAATCATTGTCAGTAATGTCCCAAAGTTTCTAGTAGAAGTGTAGAACATAGTATGGGATTCCATCCGGTCCTGGGGCTTTGAGGGGACCCATTGAAAATAGCGCCTCCTTAATTTCGTCCGCACTTGGGATAGCTTCCATTTGCTCATTTTCTTCATTTGAGATTGGATTGTATGTCAAAACAAGCTCTTGATCAATGGAGATTGGATTTCTGGATGAGAATATTGAATTAAATTACTGGTTGAAAGTCCTGACGATTTATTTTTCATCATTAGAGAATTCTCCAGATGCAGTTTTGATAGAATTGATTATGTTATTCCTCCTTTTATCTATTGTAAAAACATGGAAGAATGTTGTATTTCTATCCTTCTCTGATCCATGAAAGTCTTGATCTTTGCAATCAGTAGATTTCTTCTCTTTTGAGAAATTCATTAAATCTATCTTTCAGTAGCTTTTCTTTTTCAATATTCTCATCATCTAGAGTAGGCATTTGGACAAGCAGTTATTGCTTGATCTTTTGAATTTCAATTAAATTATTTTTGAACTTTTGTTTACTCCATTGCTTGATGTTGCCCCTAAAGTACATAATTTTTTTCAGCAATTAATTGTTTAGGCATTTTGTTCCAAGCTTGATTCGCCGTGTTCTTAAAGGACTCATTTGTGAACCATAGCTCTTCAACTCTGAACAACGGTCTCCTTTTGAATTTCTCCAAATTTAGGAGAATTGGGAAATGATCACTATTGATCATTGGAAGGTGTAGAATAGATGCATCCGGGTATTCCAATCTCCAGGTACTATCAAATAGGACCTTATCAAGACGTTCTCTGATGTTTAAATGTGATCTCCTTCTATTACACCATGTATATGCCGGGCTTGAATAGCCCAAGTCAATAAGTCCACAAGAATCGATCAGCTTCCGAAATTCCTAGTGTGTTGGTCCGATTGTGTAGTCCCTCCAACCTTTTCTCTAGAGCTTTTTGATAGCGTTAAAATCTCCAATACAATAATAGGGACTGTTAATGTTGGACGCAAAATTTTTATTTTGTTCCAAACACTTTTTCTTCTATGTTTTTTGGGATTGCCATATACACATACAAGATACCAAAAATTATTTTTTATTTCATTTTGAATTGCTGCAATTATTGCATTTGTAGAGTGGTAGGTGACTTGCAACTTTACATCATCTCTCCAGAGAAAACATAATTCACCTGAGTATCCTACAGACGGGACCAAGAAGTGATTTAAATCCTGCAAGTGCCTGCTTATCTTCTGGAAACTGTTGTTGGAGCACTTAGTTTCAGAAAGAAAGGCAACTGATGCTTGGGTGGAGTGTAGTGTTGATTTGAGAGTTAGAACTGTCGGGTCACTACACAAACCCCGACAGTTCCATGATAACAGCTTCATGGCTCCTGTAGCTGTTGTGGGACAGCCGTCAACCCATTGTTGCTTTTGGTTGAAGTAGATGCATTTTTCTTCCCTCTATTCCTGGTGATTGTAATTTTCTTCTTCTTGTACAATTCAACATTTTCTTTTCTCTTCAGAATTTTTCCCTTGTGGGGGTGCTCAAAATCAAGCATTCTGATCTTACCCCTCTTTGAGGGGATTATGATCCATGAGTAGAGTATTGGAGCCATGAGGGGTGGTTGTATCAAAATGACTTGACAAAGAAGGGGTTAAGTTGAGCATACCCGTTTTTGCCTCTTGGATTTTTGTGGTTGGTTGGACTGGTTCAATCGGGTTAAAGTTTGGCTCCGCTATCTCTTTACTCTGGTTCTTGAGAGAATCTCCACATTTAATCGCATTAAGTCTAGCCATATCCACATCCATAACTGTACAGGTATGAGAGAATTCAATTTTGAATTCTTTCCTTGGGGTGGGGTCCACACTATGTAACAATTCCTTGAAATGAGGAGTTGAATTCACTAATGTCATTAGAGCTTTAGTAATTAACTTAAACGGCCGTTTCTCCACTTACTCCTCCTCCATGAGCGACTTTAACTTCCCATAAGTGGGACCCGCTATCCCTTGGGTGTTTGAGATGGGATCAAAGTTGTTTCCATACTTATCCTTATCTAGAACCGTTTCACCATGAAGCAAGCCAGTCGTTTCCTCTCTTTTCTCCACAATATCCTCCTTCATGACCGGTTTTTGCTTTCCATGTTTAGGACAAGCTGTCCCTTGGAAGGTTGAGATTTGATCATTGATAACACCATCAATGTTTTTATCCATAAGTGCATGAGCATTAAGCAAGCCAGCCGGCACCTTCTTTTGGTGGTCATCCACTTTTTTGGCATCTCAATAGATTTTGTAACGGAATCCTACATGCATGGTTGGCTATTGATTATGTTGCACACCTTCTCCTTCCTTTGTGTGGAGTCAACCAAATTTTCCTCCCCCACAGTCCTTATTTTATTGCTCTCATTCAATAGGGCAATATTCATGCAATCTCGATTTAGCTCTTTACCTTTTTGGGCTGCTAGCTGTTTGGGAGTAAATAAAGAAAGCAAATTGACCATGCCATTTCTCTTTGCATTCATTGCCTCCCAAGATGGAAGATTTAGAGATATTTGAATTCGAACCAACCTCCATAACACTTCTCATGGTGGCCATTTTGGAGGAGTTGAATGCAACATTATTGTTGTTCCTTTCTTTGGGGAGAACCTGCATTGATGGTGAGCACGTGCCGGGCTGATGTGGATGTTCACATCATCTTGTCTTCTCTATCTCTTGCTCCAAGCTTTGACAATGGTGATTTCTAGAAATCGTTTGAATCTACATTCTCCAGCATAAAGGAAGGCATATTCTCCATAGATTTGTTGCCATTTGTTCTTCTAGTTGATGATTTGATCTCCTCATTTAACTTCGGCTCCAAGAAATTGAACAGTGTTTGATGAAGTTCTTCAGGATACTCTGACATTGTATTTTGCAGTTCCTTCAATTTTAGATAGTTCTCCCTAATGTGCCCTAGCAATTCGTAGAAAAAACAAATACGAGAGAGCTTCTCATATTTCAATAATATGATTTCAATTTCTCCATTTGTGAGAGATAAGTTGATGGATTGGCAAAGTGGTTTTGTTACATTCAAGCTAACCTTAGCTCTTGCATATTTGTCCCATTTTTCCTTTTCTGCGGGGATCATGGACTTTGGTTCCCCAATCCCTTTCACTAGAGTTTGAGAACAATTTTTCCATTCAAATATTCAACTAGTAGGCTATGAAACTCGACCTCGAAATCGACCTTCTCCATGATATACTTATATGGGGCCAAATTGGATTTGCATTTTTGCAACAGAATGACATCATTGTTGTACATCCATGGGGTTCCCCCCATTATCTTCCCTACTTGCAGGTTGTTTTCACAACGTATCAGGGAGAGCATATCAGGAAAAGGTCTTCATGGTATTCGCGGACTCAAACATTGCCAAAAATCCTTCAAATCTTTGTAGGACTACTTTGACACCAATAAAGTTGAAAGGCTTGTTTGATAGTACCTTCCCAACCAAGCTTCTTCTTCAATCATCATGCTCCTGGATGGCATACATCATTTCGTTATATAAAAAACTTAAAATGACTTCATTTCTAATTTTAGTTAACAAACCAGTATAAATTTGAATGAGTTAATTATAAACCAACACTTTATGACTATAAATGCCTTGGAAATTTGAAATTAAATGATTACATTACAGGTGGCTGCCAAACAAGCCCTTAGTGACTTAGTAGGTCCAATTATATTACTCTGTTTTCAGCATTTCTTTTAACAATAATTGCAAGAATTCACGTAAATTTCCGAGAAACTCAACCAAAGAATCATACACAAACACCAACCAATGAACTTACATTACCAAACAAAAAGAGGGAACAGAATCCTCCAAAAACACCATAATCAATTGACGAAATCTACTCAAATGAGAAACCCTTATAACAAATGAAAAATAATCCTCTAAAGTTCACAAAAAGGAAATCATAAAATGGATAACAGATATTTCACATAGATATTCCGCAACTGGACATGATACCGTGATATTGTGAAAGTTCAACACTCACCTGATGCACCTCTGTTCCTGAGGTTCGAACAACTTTTCGGGCGGCATTGTCCTGGTCCGTTAACTTACTGGGAGCTGGTCGCTTCTTCGACTGCTCCAATAAATTCTCTGAACGCTTGCCGGCGTCTCCCGACGACGCAGGCCTCTTCGCCAAAGAAGAAGAAGAAGACGACGATGATGATGACAAAGAATTTGATGAAAGACGATTATGGGTCGACATATCAGCTGCGAGAAGTAACAGGGAAAGCAAACCCACTAAACCTAAACTTAATTCATCATGTAACGCCTCATTCTGTTCGGCATTCTTTCTTGCTCAAAGATCAAGCAAGAAAGCTTACAATGCATGAGACGAATCAGATCACAACCCTAAATTTTTTTTACAAAATATACGTCCTTGAGGTGATCTTTGGGTTCATGGCTTCGAGGATTTTCGGTTTCGATCGAGGAAAAGGAGAAAAAAAACCTAAGGACGGATGGTGAATGCAACCTGTTCTACTGAACTTGGCTCGCCGAAAAAATTGGCACGGAAAACATTTCCGCTGCAAAATTCTATTTTCCTTGTGTTTCGTTGCCCAGAAAATAGGGTTGGGGTTCAAAATGCTTTACAGAATAGGTTAAAAGAGGCGAAAAATGAAAACATTGCTTTTCACCCCAAATCATTTTTACATGGATTCCTTGACGAAAATGATGTATTTGGTGTCCTTGATGGTGTCCCGTGTGTCCTTGACACCAAATCCTGGACAGGACATTTGTCCTCATTTCTTGATTTTATAAAAAACCAGAAGGATGTTTTGTCCATGTACCCCATTCGCCCCCTCACATGGAATAAACGAGAGATTTTGACCTTATTGTTGGAAATAAACAAGAGATTTGGATCTTACTCGTGGGGAATAAACAAGAGGTTTGGATATCAGGACCCTCTTATTGGGAAATTAACAAAAATTCTGAACCCTCCTCTTGGGAAATAAACAAGAGTAAATGGGTTCCTCTGTTGAGGCAAAATGATTGTGTAACGATCCCAAATTCTTGGCTTCATTGGGGACACGAACTTGGATCATTATATTTGGATCTTTTGACTATCATTATAATTTTTTTTTCTTTTTTGTCTTTAGGTTTACATAATATCTAACATTTATAATCATGAATATAATCATAAGCAACAGAATAATATCGATTTCAAACCATCTATTTTCATTGTACAACAGAAAATAAAGTGCTATCATTAAATCACATGTGTAGTGAAAATAATATACTAAGCCAATCCTACTTATCATTGTTACCCACCATTCAAGCTCCTTTACCAAATTGAGTTCTTTTCTCACCTTCATCTTTTCACTCCAAGTATCCATAATGTCCCAAAACATAATGTAAATAAACATTCATCAGATAAACTAACCATTAAGGATCCATAATCAACCATCATAGAAAGAGGTCTCTAAACATAACCATTATCAAATTACAAGT
>JAOXJP010251191.1:0-21983 GCA_025762735.1 Platanus orientalis
ATCCGGGCGCCGATGCAACGCCCCTTGCCAATTTTTCACCACATTCGGGGGATGAGGTGCCCCTCGCCAATTTTTCGTCACATCCGGGGAATGAGGCGCGTCGCTTAAAGGGTACGCCCTAGTATTGGATCGATATAACGTATTTTCAGGATTCATGTTTAAGGTTTGAGGAGGATGATGTCCTTTATGGTGTTGTGGCTCGTGTTATGCGGAGGAGTCTATTGCTTTCGAAACAACATAATGAAGAGGATTGGTTGTGAAATAACAGTTTCACACTACATGTATTATTGGTGCAAAAGTATGCCAGATGATTATAGATAGTGGGAGTTGTGAAAATGTCATAACTAAGGAAGCTGTAGACAAGCTCAAGTTGCAGACTGAGAAACATCCTAAGCCATACAAATTATCATGGTGTAAGAAGAGAATTGCGGTAACCATTAAACAATGTTGTTTTGTTTCATTTTCAATTGGTAATAAATATCATGATAATGTATGGTGTGATGTTATTATGGATGCATACCATATATTATTGGGACGGCCGCGGAAATATGATAGGGATATTGTTCACTTTGGTAAAGAGAATACTTATTCCGTTTGGAAAGACAATACGAACATCACTTTGGAACCCATCAGGCAAAAGTTGAATCTGAACCCAAAATAGGAGAGGACCTCAATTTCCTTTCTATGTTCAAGTTTATAGATGTTGCCCAAGAAAGTAGACAAATTTATGCCATAGTAGGAAAAGAGGAAGTTGCAGGTTGCAGCTCCTTCCAAGCTGGAATCTATGGAACCACTAATGAGAGACTGTATAGATGTGTTTTCTAATGATCTTCCTCTAGGATTACTACCCATGAGGGATACTCAATACTGCATTGATCTCATTCCTGGTTCTAGCTTGCCAAATGAAGCAGCTTATAGAATGAGCCCCAAGGAGCATGAAGAAGTAATAGAGTTGATGGAAAAAGGGTATGTGAGGGAAAGTATAAGTCCTTGTGTTGTACCAGCACTCCTTGCTCCCAAGAAGGATGGCTCTTGGCACATGTATATTGAAAGTAGGGCCATAAATAAGGTAACGATTAAGTATCGTTTCCCCATACCATGACTTGACGATATGTTGGATATGTTAATGGGTTCAAAAGTCTTCTTAAAAATAAACTTTAGGAGTGGTTATCATCAAATTTGAATTAGGCTAGGGGATGAATGGAAGACTGCTTTCAAGACAAGAAAAGGTTTGTACAAATGGTTGGTTATTCCTTTTGGGTTGTCTAACGCTCCAAGTACAATCATGGGAGTCATGAACCTGGTTCCTAAACCCTTCATTGGACAGTATGTGAGTTTATTTTGATGAAATTATTGTGTACAGCCTCAATGTTAGTGATCACATGTAGCATCTTGTGAGATATTTGATGTATTGCATAAAGAAAAGTTGTATTCTAATCTCAAGAAGTGCAGTTTTGTCACCTACAGGGTGGTTTTTTTGCATTATGTGGTTTCATCTGAAGGTATATTGGTTGATCAGAAGAAAGTAAGTGCAGTTTTAGACTAGCCAACTCCAACTACAATCCACGAGGTGTGTAGTTTTCATGAATTAGCGACCTACCGCCGGTTCACTCCTATACTTGCCTTGGCTGATTTTGAGAAGTTTTTGTTGTTGGTTGAGATGCTTCCTGAGTTGGAATAGGTGTTATCCTTAGCCAAAAAGGACAACCTATAGCCTTCTACAATGAAAAGCTTAATGGTGCACGATTGCGCTATTCTACACATGATTTGGAATTTTATGCTATTGGGCAGGCATTGAGGCACTGTCGTCATTAGCTGTGCAGAAGGAATTTATTCTCTATTCTGACAATGAAGTATTAAAACACATTAATGGGAAGCAAAAGTTAAATCCATGACATGGAAAATGGGCAAATTATTTGCAGGAGTTTACTTTCACACTGAGGCTCAAGGACGGTGTACACAACAAGTTCACTAATGCTTTAAGTAGGCAAGCCACATTGTTTTCCACAATGCATGTAAAGGTGTTAGGGTTTGAAACCTTTAAAGATTTATATGCAGATAATGGCTATTTTGGTCCTATTATGCTTGATGTCATAACTGGATAGCTGAGTAATTATAACATCCATGATGGGTATCTTTTTAAAGGTGTTAGATTATGCATTCCTGATTGTTCTTTACTAGAGAAGATTATTATTAAACAACATGGTGTGGGCCATTATGGATGTGATAATAGTATAAAATTGGTGGAGCAAGAATACTTCTGGCCTAGACTAAGACAAGATGTTGCAAGGCATGTGTAGACATGCAATGTATTTCAAAGGTCTAAAAGAGGTGCTACAAATGCAAGGTTATATATGCCACTTTCAGTTCCTACTAGACCATGGATAGTGGTTAGTATGGACTTTGTGCTTGGCCTTCCTATTACACAAAGGTGTATGGAATTATCATGGTGGTTGTAGCCAGGTTTTCAAAGATGGCCCACTTCATTGCCCATTGAAAAGCGGTGGATGCTACTAATGTAGTGAATCTGTTTTTTAAGGAGATTTACAGGTTGAATGGTGTTCCTCATTCCATTGTTTCTGATAGAGATTCCAAGTTCATAGGATACTTTTGGCGGATTTTGTGAAAGAAGATTGGAGCTGAGCTAGATTTTGGCACATCTTTCCACCCTCAAACAGATGCTGAAACGGTGGTTGTTAATAGGAATTATGGGTAATTTTCTTCTATGCTTAATTGTGATAAACCAAAGCAATGGGATTTAATATTACTACTTGTTGAGTTGTTTATAGCAATGCAAAGAACTACACAATGCAACATAGTCCTTTTGAGGTGGTGTATGGTTCCAGTCCTACTAGTGACTTGACTCCTATTCTGAATGCAAAGAAAGTTAGTGTGAAGGCAGAAGAAATAGCAGGACATGTCAATTCAATCCATAAATAGGTTCAACAACAAATTAAGGCCAACAATGCCAAGTACAAAGTTGCAGGTGATGCACATAGGCGAAAGGTTGTATTTGATGTTGGTGATTATGTTGGGCTGTTTTGACCAAGGATCAAAATCCCACTGGTATGAATAACAAGTTGCATAATAGGAAGATTGGCCCATGTGAGATTCTGAAGAAGATTAATGATGATGCCTATAAGCTGAAGTTGCCTAGCCATATTCGTACATATGTCTTCTTCAATGTCAAGCACCTTGTTCCATATAATAGAGACTCCACCGAAGACAATGGAAATAACTCGAGGGTGAGTTTTTTCCAGGCTAGGGGGAATGATGCTGTAGTTGATAGTTTTTTGGAATGATGGGAGCACCTAAAGTCCTCTAATCTAGCCACAAATAGACCAAATGTCCCTACGGGTTTATAAAGCTTCTTGGAGTGGCATTACTTCTTTTGATTTCTTCTTTTTTTATTGTTATCTACTTAAAAGTATATTTAAGATTGTGTTTCTAATGCTAAGATTAAAACATCTTTAGGGTTGGAAGTAGCAAGGTATAAATAAGTATTAGGGCTCATTTAGAGTCTTTAGACATTATTTTGAGAATACAAGACTGCTGTGCAGCTATTTCAGCCCACTCTTTGAAGCTTCTAGGGTTTTGCTATTTGAATACAACTTTTCCCTTGTGTGCTGTATTTTTTCTCTCTTATTTGCTGCATGTCATCTCTTAGTGTTGCTGATTTGCGAAGATTGATCGGTTGACTGCTATTCTAGTTTATTGATCGAAGATTTAGCCCTCATCTTTGCAGGCAGTTACATCAGTAACATTTAATAAGAATTTGAAAATCCTTGACTTCTTGGATGGGTAAATTGGGTTGGGTAAATGGATAGTTGGGTCATAGGTAAATGTGTTATGGATCATGGGTAAGTAGAGCACAGGTAAAATGGTCATAGGTCACTAGTAAATGGATCGTGGGATGGTTGATTGACTGTTGGGTTAAAATTACTTGATTGGGATCTTTTGGGTGCTAGGTTAAGATGGGCTGAACCATAATAGCAATGGCTATAGTATCATTTTTAGTATGGACTGCAGCCTATTGCATAATTCTCTCCATCCCGAAAAGAACTCAACCGCAAGTTCAATTCTCACAAAGAGCCGGCTTAAATCAATATACTGCTGGGTCATCCTTGCTGAGTTCATTTTCAAATATTGGTGGTATAAGCCAATAATATGATTTCGTATAGGTCTTCTAGGAAGACTAAATCCTATACCACTTTATCTATATATATATGTATGTATGTATTTTATGAATAATGATGAATATTATAAACAGGAGAAGGAGGAGAATAAACATACAAGGTAGCCATTCGGCTACAATAGACAACCCAAAGAAAACAAAAAACTACATCACTCAGGCATATGATCCTCTTCAAACACTTGAAGCTGCCCTACACTCCACTTAGCAATCCTATCAGCTAAGGAATTTTGAGATCTAGAGACATGATGTAATTCAACCGCCAATTCCTTAGATAGGACTTAGGAGCCTAATCTCAACAATGTAATGGTGCAACCTCCATGCACCACATCTTCTCCCCCTTCCCCAAGAGATGACCGTCAAGGAATCCCCTTCCACAACACACTCTTTGACACCTTTCCTCCTGATTAATCTCAGCCCTTCCAACAGCCCCATGGTCTTTGCATGAGTGGAATCACTATTCCCAATGGATTCATACACCTTTGACCCAAAGAATATGGCCCTAGGAATTCCTCATGACAAACCAATAAGCTGCTGGTCCCAGATTTTCAAATAATGCACCGTCAAAATTCATTTTGAACTTACCAGTATTAGGAGGGACCTAATCTAAATTAGGAGTATGCTTTGTGGCCCTATAACCTGAAATGCAAGAGACCGAATCTCGGACCATGTCATTCATGGAGAAGTTGTGAAACTCCTTCACAAGAACCCAAGAACTTATCTCACAAACAATGGAGTCAATAACCATCCACACATTTATTTTATCTTCAAATACTCTCTTGTTTCTCTCCTTCCAAAGCCCCCACACCACACCTGCAATAATAATTTTAATAAACATTTTGCCCCCATCCCCTTCAATCCCTCTTCCCCAAAGATTAAAAAGGGCCGTCACCAACTCTAGCATCACAAAGTGAATAAATAAAGCCTATTTAAAGAAATTCCAAACTTTTGCAGAGAAGACACAATGAATAAAGATGTGATTTCCTGATTCTTCATCCATCAAGCACAAAGGACACATCGAGCAAGAAAAAGTTATGAAGAGCGTCCTCTGCAACATATCCATAGTATTCTGTCTACCTAAGAATGATATCCACGAGAAGGCCTTAACCCTTGAAGGCACTGCTAAATTCCAAATTTTATAGACCGGAACTTGGGAAGACAAAGAAACATCAGCAGTTAGGATGGAAAAAAACAATGGAACCACCAAGTTCCTGTAATCATAAAAATTTGCTGCCAAGAATGTTCCAATTACTGCATCAATCATAATGTGTTGCAAAGAACCTATAGAGAATCAAATAGAACAACTAGTGTCTCGTCCATCATTATTGGTATTTTTAAAAAAATGGAGCTTTAGATATAGCCATCAAAACTTTGTAAATCCAAATTGTCCCCCTTAAAATATGTACTCCATGTAGGATTGAACCTGCTCTTATACTAATTTGATGAAACATTAAGGGTTACAAACCAACTAAAATTAGAGTTGCTCACAGTTTGGAGACGGAATTTTCACGTCTCTAACTAGGGAATCACCCACCTAGCGAAGTCTTAACACTTGATAGAATAAGAACAATTCTCATACACAGCAATGGATGGAATAAAATAAAATACTTTTTTTTTTTTTTTCTCATTTTGTTTCACTAGTCTATATATAAAACAATACTACAAAACCTACTATAAAACTCAGTCACATGGGAAAGCAGCAACTAAATGGTAAAACAGAAAAAGACATTAGATATACCCACTTTCTACAACTAAAAACTAGGGAACACAAAAAACATTAATTATTCCCATTCTCTACACCTAAATACTGGTTAATATTCAATGAAAATTTGGAAAGCCTTGACTTGCTGGATAGGTAATTGGATAGTTAGGCCATGGGTAAATGTGTTATAGATAATGGGAAATGGGTCATGGGTTATGGTTAAATGGATCATGGGATGGTTGATTGAGTGTTGGGTTAAGATAACTTTATTGGGCTCTTTCGGGTGCTAGTTTAAAATGGACTGGAGTATCAAAAAGGATGGCTGTAGTATCATTTTTTATGTGGGCTGCTTCATCAATATTTTAAGTACATAGAATATTGTTGTACCTTATGTAAATACACTCACATATATCCTATCTTGTGTAACACATATACATGCAATTGTACTTAATAATCATATTAGGAAACTACCGGTTGGAGGATAAGCAACCTTTTGTTAACCAATTTTTTAAGGTGGACCATGCAACCAAAAATTCTGTTTATGTGAATGCCCTTTTTTATTAAGTCATCACTGATTAATGTCTCTCTTTCAGAAATTCAACCCTACAGAATTTTTTGAGGATACTCTTATTGAGCGCGAGTGAGATTCCTTGACCAAATTCATTTTATTCATATTGTATACTTCCCATCACTTACAGCTATCCTGTGCTAGGTATGTGGAATGCACTTCATCAGTAATTCAGGCTCTGGAACTATTTAAGAAATTACGTCCTGGACATCGGAGGACAGAAATAGAAAATTGTATCTCAAGAGCAATAAGCTACATTGAAAATACACAAAACCCTGATGGTTCATGGTATGTTTTCTCTTATTCTCTATTGTTGAGACCATAGGGACCTGTTAATTTTCTGATTTAATTGGTTGCTCTGCATCACCAAAATTTTGTTCCTTTATCAGTGATGGTTTTATTCATATTGTTGCTCACACCTATTTTGTTGGCTTTGATACCATGAAAGAAGCAGAGAAACTTCAAGATAGTTGTAGAGATCAAGAAGTTCTAGAGAAATAGAGATTCTCTAATTTTATTTCCACAATGTGTTACTAGAAATCCAAACATGGTTTAAATAATTGGTAACAATAACAAACATGGAACACATTCATTGTTGATGTAGACAGGAACTCATTAGAATACAATATGTAAGAATATGTGTATAAGGATATACTTGTAAGTTGTAAATTCCCACATGTAGGGATGTATTTTTTTTCGTTTTGAATATATAAAATACATATAGGAGAGGCTGTAGTCTCCATGCGATTTCCCCCCTTCTATTTTCTCTTCTTCTTCGTCTTCTTCTCCTTCTTCCTCTTGGTTCTCTAACAAACCCTAGCTACTACAAGTAGAAATCCACTTGGTATTAGAGCAAGAAGAACACCAAAGAACATAGAAGAACACCCAACAATCTTACTGACGTCGACAGTCCATACTGTCACGGACAAGTCTTTCGGCGCGAGCGTGGGCATGATGGCCTTGGATGTTGGCACAATGACAATTCCATAAATAGTGCACAATGGAAAAGCTGTAATAGTATAGTATGATGTTTTTTGGGGAGGGGGTAGGACGTTCCCTTCTGGTAATCCATGAAGAGCTTAACATATACCTTGAAGAGGGGTTGGGTGCTCGGAAGCACCTAGGCCCTTAACATGGGCATGAGGCATGTCAAGGCATGGGTGACACGATGAACATTGTGCCATGTGACATGCTCCTAGCCCGCACGAGCTTAAACTACGAGGCATCTCTAACATGGGTTGGGGATGTCGAGCTTTCCCAAAGGGGTTGCCTAGGTTCCCCTTAGGGACGATTGGGGCCCTGGCGTGGGCGGCATTACGTGTGTGGCTTTCTACGTGGGACACTACTAGCATGTGCTATGCGGCAGTGGTGGCACGTTGGTGGCCGAGTGGGTTACCTCATGGCCAGTGTGCTCAGGTGTGCCTTGTCTTGGTGCGTGGCATGCTTGGCTTGGCACACGAGACCACTTTGGTGGTATGGCAAGACTCGAGACAACGTCTTGCAGGGAATGTCATGGTGCCTTCATACAGTGCCATGGTCGTCGGTAGGCTTAATGGCTCAAACAACTTATGTATGTACCCCCACATAAGATGACACAATTTAAATTTACATGTAATGTGGAGTCAATTCAAATTTTGTAAGGGGTGGATAATTTTGTAATAAGGCTAATAGTGCAATGGGTAGTTTAGATTTTTTTGGTTTTTAGTTGTAATCCCATTTTTCACTTTGGATCGAATTTTTCTATGACCAAAACTTGACTTTTTTGGTTGGATTTTGGTGTCATTAGTAAGTTATTCAATTAACTTTTTAACAAGATCAAGATTGCACAAATCCGAGGTGATTTAGAAAGTTATGACCAAATTACTGATGGGGTGTCAATAAAAATGGGAGTAGTGTTTTTTAGAAAGTCTTAAGTTTAAATAGTTTTAAAAGTAAGTTTTTTGTTTTAGAAAACTAGCTAGCAAGTTTAGGAATTTAGGAAGTTTTCAATTTTAACAAGTTTCTAATTATTTAAGATTGTAAGCCTATTTAAAGGCAACCCCTCTCCCATAATTTTATAGTGAAGAATAAACAAGTTTTTGAAGATTTGGGTGTTCCCAAGGTATGGCTATAATCATGTTTTCCTCTCTAAGGGTTGATGCCATCTCCTAGGCTCCCCTCTTCTCTCCATGGGTTGTTGTAGCAGCCTGGTGCACTTGTGAGTATCCACCTCACCCTCTCTCTTTCTCTCAGGTATCTCATATATTCTTCTCTTTCGACTTTTCTCTTAGTTTCTTATCTTTTATCTTTCTTTTCCTTTTCTTCTTCTTGAACCTCCATTAAAGCACCTTCAAGTTTATGAAATTCCACGATTTAACCAATCAATTCTTGTCGGAATTTAATGAAATTTTAACTATAGAACCCTGAAACACGTCATAAACGATCATAAAAATTTCAGAATTTTCTGACACGTCAGATGAGCATTTTGGTAATTTTTGGATTTTTTGTCCAAAATTATAGAAATACCCTTTTAGGTCATTTCTCCTTTTTTTTTGTTTTCACTTCTAATTCATTCTAACTCCTTTTTAAAATCTATTTACATATTTTTAAATTTTCATGACTTTTTGTGTTCTAAAATTTAATTCTTGATTTATTTTGCAATTGCATCTTTTATTTAAATTATTTAAGGCTTGAAAAATTATTTTGTATCAATTTTTGGTATCTTCCCCTTGTACTGCATCAATTTTGATATCAGAGCCAAGTTCTAACTAATTCCTATTTAGTTGGGTTCCTGCGGATCTATTATTCTTCAGGTTTTATTAGTTAGTTCTATCTAATTAAAGTCCTAGGTCCTGTCTAAACTGATCCCGGCCTTGTTTGAATTGACTACACCGTGGTGTGTTATGAACTACCATCTTGAAGTTGTATATGGATAAATTGTAAATGATATCAGAATCTGAGATCAAATTGAATCTTTATAGAGTGAAATTTATATTAAAGGTCGAAGATCTTAATCCTTATAGCGCGGATTATCAGACTCTCAAAAGAATACAAAACTGTCTTAAGATTAGAATTCTAGAGATAGAAAAACAAAAGTGGGAAGAAATTGAAAGACAAGAAAAAAGGGTTTGTATTTTTCAAGATCTACAAAGAGAGCTTGAAAAGATACAAGTACAAGGCTGAACAGGAAAAGATCAGAGCCAAATACGAGAAAAAACGAATTCAAATGCATAGAAGACACGAGGTTGAACAAGTTCCGACTCATACATCCTCTCCAATTCAAGTTCATAGGTCTGAATTTGAAAGCCAACCTAAAGTCTAGAAAAAGTCAAAAGCCAGAAAAAGGAAGAGGTCAAGGCGGAAGAATGCTTGCAAAGACTATACTTGGAACTCCTCCTCCTACCATGTTGCAGATCATCACCAATGCTAGACTTTGCCAAAGCCCGAGAAGTTATATGTGTCTGTTTTGTTCTGTTTAGATTGTTTATATGTTTTTGTGTTTTAATGTTTTCAATTCAGCTTATGTTTCTGTAATATTTAATTGTTCAGTTTTGTATATCGATAAAAATGTATGCAACTATCTGTTTCGTTTTAATTCGTGTAAAATTCTTGATCTGTTATTCTTTAGTTTATTGTTACCTCCTAAGTTTGTCAAGCTCACCCCAAATTTGGCATCATAGATGATGAGGAGATAACTGCATAGTGGTGTTGGCAAGTAGGATTAAAGAGTTAGAAGATTAGATATTTGCTATGAAACATTGAGACATTGCTTTATTTTATTTCTGTTCAGTATTTTATTTTAGTTTATTTGAAAAGAATGTAATGAATTAGTGGATTTTGGTTTAGACTTGATATTTGATTTTCAGATGATAGATTAATTTATGTCAAAACTATTAGTTTAGGTGAATGAGAATGTTAAGACATGACTATAGATTATTTTTAGGTTTATGGAATTATGAAAATTTTATTATAGGTTGATTATAAAATATAGATGGTTATGGATTCTGATATGAAATTCCGTTGCGTATGAATGAAATGAATGAGCGAAAATTTTATATACAATTTACAGGTTAAGAATAAATGATTGAATGTTTAATATCATGTGCCGAAATATATGAAATTTACAGGCTAAGATCACTTTTACCCAAATTTGTTTTAGTGAGATCGATTTATCCTTTACTTCAAACTCACTACTCAAATGAGACTTTAGCTTGTTCCCTTTTGAATCGTCTCCAGTAAACACTATATCGCCCACATATACAATAACTGTTGTAGTCCCCTTCAACGAGTGTTTAACAAACAAGGTATGATCAGCCTGGGATTGCCGGTAACTAACCTTTGTTAAACTGCCACTAAATCTCTCGAATCATGCCGTTAGCAATTGTTTGAGCCTATACAATGCCTTTCTTAATTTGCACACCTTACCTTCATTTCTTGGAATTTTAAAACCTAGAGAGAGCTTCATGTACACTTTTTCATGTAAGTCATCATGAAGAAATGCATTCTTCACATCTAATTGCCAAAGTGGCCATTCTTTGTTGACTGTAATAGATAGTAGTACCCGAATTAAATTCATCTTGGCCACTAGTGTAAAGGTTTCTTGGTAATCTATTATGTTTGTGTGTATCCCTCTACCACTGATCTCGCCTTATACCTGTCAATAGACCCATCTTTCTTATACTTAATGGGTGTACATCCTACTGGTTGTTTTTCCACTGGAAAATTCACAAGTTTCCATGTGCCATTTTTCTCCAGAGTTTCATTTTTTCACACATAGCATCTCTCTAATGACTCTGGGAAATTGCTTCTTTCAGATTGGAAGGAACCTATACAGATGACACAGAACTAACAAAGGTACGATATAAAAGCTTCAAGGCTTTATATGAGACAAAGTTGGAGATAGGGTGATTGGTGTAAGATCTCTTTCCTTTGCGAAGAGCAATAAGATCATCATTTTTAGTAGGAACTGAATGAATAGGAGTTGTAGGATTACTTCAGTCTGAAGAGTTAATCAGAGGTGAATCGCTTGCTGTGTCCTTCTTCCTCCTTGTATAGACTAACAAATCCTTCCCATTGTTTGGAGTTGGCATGTCAAAGGAAAATGGAGACACTGAAGTGGGAAGCGGTAAGACTAAAGGCAAGCATCGAGACCTCTCTTCACCACCCAAACTCTCCCCTTGAAGAAATGTCGTGGAAGGAGAGAAAAAATGAACAGACTCAAAAAAGGTGACATCCATAGAGACATTTTTTTTCTAGTCTATGGGTTGTAACACTTATAACTTTTTAAGTAGAAGGGTATCCCAAAAATATACATTTGTCTGCTCGTGGATCCAATTTAGACCTATCCCCTTTATGCATATGAACATAACAAACACACCCAAAAACTTTGGGAGGCACAAGAAAAAGATGAATGTTAGGGCATAACACATCAATAGGTTTTTTAAGATGAAGAACTCGAGAAGGCATACGATTTATCAAGTAGGCAACAATGAAGGAAGCTTCAGACCAAAAAGTTTTAGGGATGTTCATACCAAATAAGAGAGATCAAATAACCTCCAATAGGTGACAATTTTTGCATTCGGCTACCCCATTCTATTATGGAGTATGAACACACGAAGTTTGATGAATAATCCCACAATCTATCAAATACTTCTGTTACTGTGAAAAAATGTACTTCCCCCCTTCCCATTATCAGATCTGAGGATTTTAATAGATGTACCAAATTGAGTCTGAACCATCTTGTGAAAATAATGAAAAATAGAATAAACTTCCCATTTTGTTTTCATCAAATACACCTATATACACCAGGAATAATCATCAACAAAAGAAACAAAATACCGAAATCCAAAGAGAAAAGTGGTTGGGGAAGAACCCCAAACATCAGAGTGCACTGAAGAGAATGGAACAAAATTTTTATTATTAATACTAGGAGAATAAGTGTTCCGAACATGCTTAGACAACTAACAAACCTCACAATGAAAATCAGACTTAATCCCAAACCCAAATAAACTTGGAAACAACATACATAAAGAAGTTATTGATAAATGACCCAGCCAATTGTACCATTGCATTAATTAGTCTTTATTACTAAAATGACACTCATGACTATGAGAGACACATGCTATTGACAATAGAGGATCCACACTATTATTAAGGAGATAGAGTTCATCAGCTACAAAACCACTCCTAATCAACTGGTTCAAATCCAAGTCATGAAACACAATGAGACAGAAAAAAAAAGTGAGTGAATAGTTTAAATCACGAGTAATATGACTAATAGACAACAAGTTGCAAATTTAGGAACATGTAAAACGGAGGATAGGGACATAGTACGTGAGATAGTGACATTTCATTTCCCATTAATGGAGGACAATGTCCCATTTGCCACTCTGACTTTGTCATGCCTTGAACAAATAGAATAAGAAGAGAAAACTGATGACAAACTTATCATATGATCTAATGCCCCAGAATCAATAATCTAGGATAGAGATGTGGATGAAGAGACATAGAAAGCCGTGGCATGGGTACTTGACTCTATAAAGACAAATGAAGAGGTAGGGGGACGATTCCTTGTCATTGACCCTTCCAATTAATCCATAAACCGGTATAGATTTTTAATTTTGGCTTCAGGAACTGTGACCATTTGACGAGAATTTTCATTGGAGGATGTTGTGCCAATGTCAATTGTCTTTGAATGACCAAGGCTAGGACCCATATCCTTGTCTTGAGATGTGACTGAGTTTGCTCGCACATTTCCAAGCTTGCTGAATGTTTAAGGTCGATCAATGATATCCCAACAATTGTCCTTTATATGTTGCATCTTCCCACAATGACTGTAACAGAGCATATCCTTATCATTGGGTTCTCTTTTCCATGAAGTCTTCTCTTTCTTAAAAACAGTTTTACCTCCCTTTTGAAAGACAGGAACGGAGGCTAAGGCCGATCTCTCTAGAGTCCCAGATGAGTACTGCTGCATGACATTCTTCATGCTCTCTTAACTCTGAGCTAGTGTATATACTTCATTCAAAGATGGAAGGATGCATCTACTTAAGATGTTGACACAGATTAATTCAAATTCCTCATTTAACCCAACCAAAAATTCAAAGATTCTATTTATCTCCATTTTGTCTTTATATGCCACTGCATCTGCCTGACATATTGGTTTGTATGTTTTATTGCGATCTAGCTCTTTTCACATGCTACGCAAACTGGCAAAGTAGTTGCCCAGACTTTTCTCCCCCTGGTGAAGATGAACTATCTCTTGATTTAATTGGTAAACTCATACAAAGTTCTTCACTAATGAATAAGTCTGTGCAGTAGAATCTCATATCTCCTTAGCTATTTTAAGGAATAGAAACCCATGACTAACTAGGACATAACGGTAAGGTTTTCAGACTCCCGTCTCTAGTAAGCCTGAGTATCTGACATAGAGGGTTCAGCCACATGGCTATTTATGTGCCCAAGTTTTCCTCTTCCACCAATGTACATTCTTACGGATTGGGACCATTCTAAGTAGTTTGTTCCATCTAACTTGATGGTGGTGATCTACACACCGAGATTGTCACTCAGAATACCCTTTGGTGACATAACAGTAACAATACTCAAACCACTCCAAGACTCATCCCTAGTTTCAAATGTCCTTGAAGCTTCTGACATGATGCAACACACCCAGCAACCCACAAACAAAACCAATGACTATACACCTTGTAATCTGTACTCAACACGTGATTCGAACAGCCATGGGAAATCTCCAAACAACCTCAAAATATGTATAATCCACCATCTATAACTTTAAACTTCTAGTTTTAAGTGCACACAAACCGATGAGTGGAGAGACAAAAAAAACCAAGGTCTTTAGCCGAAAAAGCACAAAACTCTCTTAAATCCAAACCAAAAGCAACAGGACTTGTCCCAATCAGTGTTTCACCAAAAAACGACCACTCTTTTACGAGTTGGTTTGATGTCTCGAAAATCGAGCCCAAAGATGGAAAAAACATGTCCCGAGCATTACAGACCTCCTTGGCCGAAAATCCACACATTTCTCTCAAATCAAAACCAAACTGAATGAGACTTGTCCTAATAGATTTCTCATAAAAAAATGACCTACCCTATTAAAGGAATCAAATTGAAACACCTTGGATTAAAGTAGATTACAATGTTTAAGAAATGAAGGTTTGTGAGATCTATTCACAAGAACTTCAAAATAAACTCATCTATGCACCAAAAATTTTTACAAAATTACAACAATTACCAGGAGGTCGAGATCTATCAAAACCCTAAGTTTCTAGTCAAGGGCAACGGTACGGCCTACTAACATCAGCATACGGACGTGCTGACATCAACATCCCCCCCTGTGCAGTAGGTTTTGATCATGCCCCGACCTCTTTACCGCTCTGATACCAACTTGTCAATGTGATTTGTGAGGTGGATCTATGTCTGTGTGCTTGGAACTTGGAAGAGAAGGAATAATGATAATAAGGAAAAAGAAGAAGAGAAAGAGTAGAGTATGATTGGGTCAATTCTATTAGTCTATTTATCTCATACCTTGGTATTTATATTAATAATATATTTGTACACCGTACGTACCCTTATTACATAAATACCCCTGCATACGGTACTTTAACATAGTTTACCCATGTATTTCTTTTAGTTCCTTTTTGGGTTTTTCGAACTTGTATTGGTTCAAGATACTTCTTAGGGTCATATATTGGTCAATTTTATATCCTAAGTTCAACCTTGGACCATAAAGAGGCAATTGTGCACCCAACCATTTTTGAAGGAGTCTTTACCTGTTTCAACGCTTGTACATGGTGCATGATGCCTTGGGCCAATGAAGTTCTCCACTTGATTGATTGAGTTTTGGATAGCTTGTGGAAATTCTTCATAGTCTGATGTTGCTTGACCTTGGTTCTTTGTTCTTGACACTTTACAAACACTTAGCCACTTATGAGTATAACTGAACCATAGTCTAGACAACATGTCTACCTTTGGCATGTAATTGACAATACTAAAATACTTAATAATTAACTATGGAACATTAGGATGTTCAAGATGTATCTTGATTGGGTAGGTGAGGTGATGTTCAGGTATGGGACTGTGCAACAACTTGTATGTTAGAATCAAAGACAGTTTGGTATGGGTGAGTCAAGATATGACGAGTTCACGTTCACAATGGTTGGTTCTAGTGAAATGATACATGCTGCATCGTGTTGTGTTTGGCTTGTAAGCCACACCTTAAGAGATGCATGGATCAGAGCTCTTAGAGGAGAGATCCATGACTTGACGGATGGAGTCATGGTTTGGTTTGCAAGAACCTAAACGACAAGGTCTGTTATACGCGTAGCGTCAAGGGATTATGCCTTGGGTGCAAGGTGAAATTGGGATGATTTCGAGGGTAGAGTGAAGCTTGGGCTGGGTTTATTCACTGGCTGAGCTGTGTTTAGAGTAGTCTAAAGCTACAGATTTTTCAAGATTTAGTGAAATTATGTTGTTTGTTGGGTCAACTAAGCGTTCTAGAGTGGACATTTATGCACAACAGATCATATACATACATGACTAAGCGTGTATGGATGAGTGTTTATGTGCAACGAATTGCACATGAGGGCACTTGGAGTGCCTTAAAGACTAGGATCGGTTAAAGAGTAGGTAGTGTACACAGTTTCCGAGCTGAGTTTAGTGTGGTATTGGGCGATGATTCAAGATAATCGAGGCATAAGGGATAGGTGTGTAAGCCGATGGTGAGCACTTGGTGTTGTTTTGATGTGAGTGCCAACCAAATAAGTGGTGGAGGATGTCATGGACAAGTCTTTTGGTGTGTGCATGAGAACGATGGCCTTGGGTGTAACACCTTGCATACAATTTGGTGACATCTAACTTAGATTTTTTTTTTTTGCACTTAAATATAATATATGTCTTAATATGAGTGGAAAATAGTAGGTAAAGTGTAGAGCCTTTTGGGTAATGATTTGTCGCTTTATAAGGCAAAAGAAGAGGAAGTGTTAGGGATTTGTTTTGTGAAAACTTAAAATTTTTTATTTGGTGGTTATGAGGACCTTTTGATATTGTGGAGTTCATCGAGCCGATCGTTTTGAGTACTTATGGACCAAAGTCGGACTTTGGAAGCAAAAGTTATGTTTAAAGGGAAAAACAGGTAGAACTAGACCATTGGGATTAGTTTGGGACCACCTGAATCGATTCCAACTGTTCTTGGATTGATCCCAAGTGCCTAGAACTGAATTGTTTTTAGAAAAATTAGCAAAATTCATGGGGGAAACTTACTAAATCATTTTAGGACTCAACTAGGGTTTATATAAGAGATTTTTTTGGACCTAATTCGATATAGAAACCCTAAGAACCAAGCAAGGAATAAGAGAGAGAAATGTAGGTTTTGTAAAGGATTTTGGGATTTTTGAAGAACTTGAAGCTTAGCAAAGAGATTTTCGAACAAACAAGTAAGAACACCGGTAAACTCTGTTTTGTTTTCCTTTTCTTAGGTTCTTAGAAGTGCCATAATCTTGTTTTGCAAAAATTGTATTTGTTTTGTTTCAGTTTTGAATTGTTTTAAGCTTCTAAAACACATGTTTTGCAACACGAAAATCTGTTAGTAGGAACATTGCTAAAACTATGCTTTGTTATTGAATTCCTGGGTTCTTAGAATATATTCAATCTGTTTTAAAAGGATTGTGAACATTTTGTTCTGGATTTGAATCGTTTTAAGCTTTTTAGAACCTTATTTTTACAATGATAAATTATGTTTGTAAGAACACTAGTAAACTTTGTTTTGTTTCCATTCTTTTGGTTCCTAGAACTCTATTGATCATGTTTTTGAAAGGATTGAAATCAGTTTTCACCGGTTTGGGTTTGTCTAAAGCTTTTAAAATATGGTTTTTGAAATGAGAAATTAAACCTATAAGAATATAAGTGATGTGGGACTTTTTTTTCAATCCCTTAGGATCCTAGAGTGCTATAATCTCAATTTTGAATCTGTTTTGCATTGATATTATATGTATAACTATGATCTAAAGGAAAAAATCAAAAGTTTTGAAAAAGGGGTTTTGTTCTTAAAATGTGAAATAGCTAATCGTTTTAAACTTGTTTATATTTTTAAAAGTATTTGTTTACTATTTTGCAAATAAACCTACATGTTTTACTTCAGATTCATATTGTATAGGTTCTTAGTGTTCTTGAAATTCCGTTTTCTAAATAAAAGTGTTGTTTTCTTATGTTATTGTTAGGGATTTCAAAAGAGTAATGTTTATGGACAGATTTGTAATGTTTTGAAAATATCATCTGTAGATTGTGCTCAGGTGGATCAAACAATATCTGTTATATTTGTTTTGAATTAATTATTGTAAAGAATCTATATATGTTGGTTATATGATTTATATGCTTTGATTGAAACTGTAATAGAATGATAGGTTTTGTTATAAAGCCACCCTGTCTATCAAGGGGATTGATTGATGGAACCCACTTCATCAAGTATATGATGCGAACTATTAAAACCCACCTCATTGGGTATATGGTGTGAATTGTTATAAGGATCTTCACTACTAGCCCAATTAGTAGTAGTAACCCACCTCACCAGATCTTCACTATATGGTGCGAACTGTTCTAGCCCTTCTCATAGGAGTATAAATGGTGCAAATTGTTTTATGTACTGACTTTGATATTAATTATATGTTTTATTCTATTTTAGCTATGATATGATATCTGTTTATGATCTGTTATGTTCTAATTAAGTTGAAAGAATATGATTCGTATTGTTTTTAGTTATGCACATGAAACTGTATTTGCATGACACTCTTTAGTATTGTAAAAGATTGATTTATGTACTGTATTGGCCCGTAGAATGCATAAAAAGTACCTGTTTCGTTTTTTATAATCATGCTAAGTCTTGCTCCAATGTTTCCTATAGTTTACCTCTTTTCTTATTAAGCCTGTCAAGCTTAGCCTGAATTGATACATAGATGATGAAGAGATTCCAGAGTAGTGGTTCCAGTTAGAGATGGATTAGAGATCAGATGGAGTATACTCACACTATGAGATTTTGATATTTATTTCAGTTTAGAGAGATGATATTATTTCAATCAGTTAGTTTATTTCAATTTAATCAAAATGGATGTAATAAGAAATGGATTTTTAGTAGTTGGATTTATTATTAGTATTCGGTTGATTTATTTAGTATATATTAGACAATTGATTTATTTGGATTGGAATGTCAGACTATGGTTTATGGATTATCTTTCAGGATTATAGAATATGGATTTTATTTATAGTTCAGACTTGTGGGAATGTGATTAATGGTTTGCAATTAATATATTATTCCGCTGCATATGAATGTGAAGGTAAAGAAAAAAGCGAAAAATTTTATAGGAGATTTATGCATTAATGTCACATGCCAAAATTCATGGCCCTGCTGGTATAGGTTTTGAGGCGTGACATTGGGCATTGCACAATGGCTGTTATGAAAATAGTGCACAATGGCAAAGCTGTGATTAGTATAGTATGATTTTCGGGGGGATATGACGTTCCCTTCTGGTAATCCATGAAGAGCTAAGCGTACACCTTGAAGAGGAGTAGGTGCTCAAAAGCACCCAGGCCTTTGATATGAGAAGTTACTTGGTCCTTCTTATTTGGTACAAACATCTCTAAAGCTTTTTGGTCTGAAGCTCTCCTTAGTATTGCCTAGCTGATAAATCGTTGCCTTCTTAAGTTCTTCATCGTAAAACATCTATTGATATTTTATGACCTGAAATTCCTCTATTTCTTGTGCCTTCCAAAGTATTTTAGGTGTGTTTGTTATGTTCATATACATAAAGGGGATAGGTTTAAAAGTTGGTTGAGTTAGTGGTTGTTCCTGCAAGTAGTTAGGAGAAAAGAAGAAGAAGGGAAAAAGAGAGATTGAGAATTGAATCATATAGGTCTTAGACCTCATACGGTTGGTATTTATATTAGGGATGGATCCACTATATAGTGTATATGGTGTATCAATAGTATGGGTATAGTATACCACATCCTTATTACATAAATACCCCCCAAATACATAATATCACTCTCTAACACTCCCCCTCAAGCTGGTGAGTAAATGTCTATCATTCTTAGCTTATCAATCAAGTATATGAACTGTGCTTCACTTAGGTTTTTTGTAAACACATCTGCAAGATGATGTTAAGTTTGAATAAAGGGGGTACATATGTGCCCCTTTTCTAGATGATCCTTGATAAAATGGAGATCCACCTCAACATGTTTAGTTCTATCATGTTGCATGGGGTCATGTGCAATGCTTATGACAGTCTTATTATTGCAATAGAGACTCATGGGTCCTCTTACTAGGAAACCCACTTCTGCTAATAACATCTCCAACCACAATGATTCATAGATTTCATGATCCATGGATCGAAATTTAGCCTTAGCATTGGATCTAGCAACCATTGACTGTTTTTTGCTTCTCCAGGTTACCAAGTTTCTACTAAGAAAAATGCAATATGTTGATATAGACCTATGATCTGTTACTGAACCAGTTTAGTCTGCATTAATATACAACTCTCCTCGACAATGCCCACTTCTCTTGTATAGTATTCCTTTCCCTAGATAGCCCTTCCAGTATCTGAGAACTCTATATGCTACTTCCAAGTGATCCTAAGTGGGAGCATGCATGAACTAGCTGATGACACTCACAGCAGAAGTGATGTCTAGACAAGTTAGAGACAAGTAAATTAGTTGTCCTACTAGCCTTTGATATCTCCTAGCATCAATTATCGCACACTGTCATTTTCTTTGAGTCTGCGATTTGCCTTAATGGGTGTGGAACAAGGTTTACACCTTGCCATTTTGACTTTTTAAACAGATCCAATATATACTTTCTCTGAGAAAGAATGATACATTTCTTGGACTTGGCAACTTCTATCCTAAGAAAGTATTTGAGTGATCCCGAATCTTTTATTTCAAACTCCTTTACTATGTTGCTCTTAAGCCTCGCAATCTCCATGTCATCATTCTCTATAACTACTGTATCATTCATGTAGACTATTAGAGTTGTTGTCTTTAGGGCTTGACGTTTGACGAAAAGAATATGATCTGCTTGAGTTTGTTTATATCCTGCTTTTACCATGGCTGCCCTAAATCTTTCAAACCAAGCTTGCGGAGACTGCTTTAACCCATACAACGCCTTCTTTAGTCTGAAAACTTTGCCTTTAACATTCGACATGGAGAATCCAGATGGTGTACCCATGTATACCCCTTCCTCTAAATACTCATGTAAAAAGGTGTTTTTCACATCAAACCATAAAAGGGGTCACTCCTGATTTGCTGGCAATGAAATAAAACCCTTACTGAATTCATTTTTTCCATTGGGACAAATGTCTCTTGGTAATCTATACCAAATGTTTGAGTGTATCCCTTGGCAACTAGTCTCACATCGTACCTGTCTACAATACCATAAGATTTATGCTTGACTGTGAACACCCATTTGCAACCAACTTCTTTCCTCTAGGAAGATCGATCAGGTCCCATGTTTTGTTCATTTCTAATGCTTTCATGTTCTCTTCCATAACATTCATCCATTTGCGTTGTAGAATATCCTCAGAAACATGTGAGTAACAGAAATAGACGACAAAACAATAGAAAAGTTGTAGAAGGATGGTGAGAGTGCATGGTATGAGACAAAATTAGACATTGGGTGTTTGGTATAAGTCCTCACACCCTTTCTAAGAGCGATAGGCTGATCAAGGTCCAAATTGTTAGAGGTTTGAGTAGGTAAGGAGGAAGAAGGAATAAGGAGATCATTACATGATTCAGAAGTTGATTTTGAAGTAGATTCTTGGAGTGGTTCATTAGAAGTTATGTTTAAGTCTTTTTTATGTCCTTGCTTCTTTTTCTGAGTATATAATTATAGTTTTTTCTCCCCCTTTCCACCATCACCACTACTGCCATCAAAATCATAAATAAGAACTAGAAGCGGAACCGAGGGGGACAACACTTCACTTACAAACTGCTTCCTCCCCTTGAAAGAGATGTCTCACAGGATGAGAAAAAGGGAATGGATTCAAAGAAGGTAACATCTCGTTACACAAATTTGCAACGAGTGGGGGATGATAACACTTATACCATTTCTGATAAACTCTGTAGCCCAGAAAGACACATTTGAGTGCCTTAGGGTTTAATTTAGAGTGGTTAAATTTAGGTACATGAATATAACAGATGCAACCAAATGTCTTAAGGAGAAGAGGGAACAAGGAAGTGTTTGAAGATAATACTTCAAGAGGTGACTTGGAAGACAGAACGCGAGGGGGCATCCTGTTCATGAGGTAGACAGCCATTTGAATGGCTTTAAACCAAAAAGTCGTAAGCACATTCTTAGCGATCATGATTGTAGGAGAAACTTTCAAAATGTGTTTATTTTTCTGTTTTGTCACCCCATGTTGTTCAAGAATACCTGAGCATGTGGTCTGGTGAACAATACCAGACTCATAAAAAAAAAGACAAGTCATGAGAAAGGTACTTCCCCCCCCCCTTGTTAGATCTCAAGACCTGGAATTGAGTAC
>JAOXJP010251200.1:0-21983 GCA_025762735.1 Platanus orientalis
GGGCAAGGGAGGGGTATTGATTGGTTGAAAAGTTGAGGACAAACAAAGAGTTCCACTTGGGTATTTGAAGACCAAACTCATATATATTAGGGAGAATTGCAGCCCAAAGCATCCAAATGTTTTTTTTTTTTTTTCAAACACATGTGATGCGGACGGTCAAAGAGCCATACTCAGATTTGATGGGTTTATACAGGGGTATATTGAATCCAATATTTTTATATAGCAATAACTATTAAATTTGTTTATTTTGGGTTAGTCAAGGTTAGTTTCTTGATAGTCAGTTACATGGTTTTAATTTATCTCCAAATAGAAAAGGTTTTATTTATCTTTTAAGAAAGTGAAAGATCTATTCCATCACTTTTCTTTGGGCCTCATTTTCGAGGTAAAAAATTACCTTTTCAACGAGTCCAATATCTTGAGAAACCGAAGTGATTTGAGGAAATTATGGGGGAATGGAAAGGTATCACTTGTAATGAGAATCAGGAATTTCGAGTTTTCGCTTTTTAGAAAGTTTAGTTAGAGTGGGAGTGTATATATAATTATGAATTGATTATTGATGACTGAATGAAATTTCAAGGCCAACAATTGCTTTGTTCTTTGGTGCAACTCCAGGATTTTGAAGGTGTTTTGTTCAACCCCAGGTGTGACTCCTACGTTCAAATATTGCAACTTTAGTTGGTATCTTCTTCTCTTTCACTATTCTTTGTTTTCTTTTTTCTTTTTTATCGCAAATTTCTTTATTGAAGCACCAGATCCTTGGTCTTACATCAATTTTATATCAAAGAAAAGCCTAAGAGATGGTTTTAAATATTATGACTAGATTTGTTTTTCCTTTTAGGAATGCAACCACGATTCTGATTAGTGAAAGGTATGAAAAGAACCTAATTTCTACAAGTTTCATTGGGAAGATCTTGCAAGATTCCATAAACCAATTATACTTGTAAATATTATAAAAAAGATTGTGTTATTCAATTCAAGTAAAGAAGGAATATTGATAGTGTTCAATGCAAAAAAATTTCTTTGGAAGACTTTAAAGGTGGTGTAAGGAAAACTATGGATTGATGAAGGAATACTACTTTTGATGAGGAGGCACATATATTACAAATTTTTAGTTGTAATGTATATTATTGACTCAGAGTAAAGCTACAACAGCCTACTTCTATGGTGCGGTCAGCTTCGATTGAAGAGATTGCCAAAGAAGAGGATGATCCAAGTTACTCCCTATCAACTCTACCTACAACTTTAATTCAAGAAACAAAAATCCCAAATAAATTTATTTCTAAAGAGCCGATGCAGCAGAATGATAAAATCAACACTTCTCTTTCGAATGAGGTGAAGGAATATTTTTAATAGAACAGCCCATTGACTTGCCCAAGAAAGTAACCTATTGTTTGATTGCTCTTATGTGATTCCAGATAAACTACCTAAAGGAATACACTTTGAGCTTTATCAAAGCCAAGCCAACAAAAGCAATTATAGCAAGAAAATTCAGCATCAAAGATTTTATCATAGAGAACCCATTACATGTTTAAGTCCTTGATGTTATTCAATGCTATTGATCCTCCATAACTATAAATCTCGAGGTGGAGTTATTTCAAACCAGGTGAGAATGATGCAGAACCTGAAAGAGCCACACTCAAATTTGATAGGTTTATACGGGGGTATATTGGGTATATTGGGTTTAATATTTTTGAATGGAAATAATTATTAATATTGTTAATTTTGGGTTAATCTAGGTTAGTTTATTATTAGATGGTTTAGGGATTTTTATTTATATTCAATAAAAAAGTTTTTTTTTTTTAGGAAAGGTTAATTTTTGCTACTTTTCTTTAAGGCTTAGTTTGGGGATCAAAATTTACCCTTTTTGGTTGGTTTTGGTGTCATTTGAAAGGTTATTTAGTTACCTTTTCCAAAGATTACACGATCTTGGGAATCGAAAGTGATTTGGAGAAGTTATGGCCAAAATACTGGCAAGGTATCACTCTTGTGATGGGAATTATCTATTTTAGAGTTTTAGCCTTTCTTGGTAGTTTAGTTAAGAGTGGGGTTCGAAAAGCCTAGAATATAAAAGTTATATATAAGTAGGTTTGGTTGATGTGGTGAGTGGTGGAGAAGAGGATTAGGGTTTAATAATAAGTCAAGAAGGAAGAAGAAGATTAGCCTCAACCAAAGGCTTCTTTTGGCCATAATTTCTAATATCCTTTGTAGTCATAGGCTACAAAACAACTTTGCAACGAATACATATAGGTGTTGAGCATTCCACTACGATACACATCGTATATAGAAGTATATGTATTATAAGTGGTATATGGTCTTTTTATGTTTAGTCATGTATATGACTATATGTATTACAGTTGTATTTGTTCATTACATATTTTATACATAAATACAAGTGTGAGACATACTCTCTACACACGATTCCTATCTCATACATATCTCTCCTTCTCTTTAATTCTTTTCTCCTCTTTTCTACAACTCTTCTTCTTTTCCTCTATTACTATTGCAGGTTTTCTACCTGATATCAAAGCTTTGGGGTTGGAGTCCTTGGAAGGTTCTTACCACTAACGTCAACAACCTTAGGGCTGACGTAAGCAGCCATACTGTCATGGCCATGTTGCCCAATGTTGTTCGCGTGGCTCATGGCCCATATCTTTCTGAGTAGATATGTATTAAGTTTGGGCTTGCATGGCCCATTTTATGTATTTTCCCTAGGAATGGCCTTGTGTGGCCCACAACGTATGGCATAGTGGCATACTTGTAATTATTTAGAGTCTAGTGGGAATTCGTTATCCCCAATTTTTCCCTCTGGTAATCCTTGAAGGGTTTATCATGCATCTTGAGATGGTGTGATAGCTCTAAAGTTAATAGGTCCAAGTGATCCTAAAGGGGGGAGACGGAGGGCGAATAGGATCTCCATAATGTTTGAAATCTTCTTCGCTTAGGCAAGTATTAACTATTCTAAGTCCAATTACTTCTACGAAGTTGCCACAAGATCCGTGTTCAAGATACAACAATTTAACTATTTATAACCTAGAGTTACTAGTGCAATATCTTTCACAAACAATATGTGAAAGATATTGTTTGTGTAGTACCACCAATTCCCCCAAATGTGTGCACGAAATTACACTAAGTTGGATTTTAATAAGATGTTACAATATGCAATACACCCAAGACGTTTAGTACTTGTGTGTTATTTTGAAATTAATGAACAATCATTCAATGCAAACTAGAGACAAGATAATTATGCACAACTCATAAAAATCACAAGATCAAATTTATAGTGGTTTGGCTATTTCGGGGTCTAAATTCACTCTCAAAAAGATCTCTACTTAATTTTATTAATGAGTAATAATCATTTTAGATAATTAAGCAAACCCAAAGATAACATGCTTGGTGTCTCTGGCAAGCTCACAATTCTTGTCCTTGGTGTCTCTGACAAGAACTAAAACGTATTCAACCTTTGGCGGTTTCAACCAAGGTAATTACCACCTTAGGTGTCTCCGGCTAAGGTCAATTTCCGTCTTCAGTGTCTCCAGCAAATACTCACAAATTCATTAATGAATTCAAGTGATAGGAATGATAATTCCTACGTCAATGCCTTTATGTAGGTTGATTTAACTATAATAAAAACCAATGACTGCGCTTCTTTTAATAGGCAGATGTAACTTTGCTAATCACAATAAATACTTATAGTAAAAGACAAAAGTAACTCAATTAATCAATATATAGATTTTTATGCTTCTCAAAAAGCAGATGTAACTATGATATCCAAAGTAAATTGATTAATAGAGATTACCTTGAGAGATCTAGCTCTCAGAGCTTTTCAACATTGTGCAGAATCCTAGCAATCACAAGCTTCTCCTTGAAAGTGTAATTCAATATTCGTTGGAGATGTGATTGAAAAGACCTCAAGATTATCTACCAATATTCAGCACACAAACAATCTCTTCATGTGGAAGAAGAACAAACACTTGGGTTTTCTTACACTTTAATCTTTTTGTTCCATAGTCTTTTTTGGAGTCAAAAGATTTTAATATAAGTGTCTTGGTCGAGTACAAACCTTAATCCAAATATCAAAAGATTTGGGCCAAAAATCTAGTTTTTATAAAAATATTTTTAATTTTTTCGTACGCAAGACCAGTCTACAAAAATGTGGCTCGGTCCAATCGAGATCGGTCTAAATTGTTACGGCTCGGTCTAGAACCTTCCGGACCCCAGGTTACTAAGTCCAACAACCTATGGAGTAATCCACAAAAATGTGGCTTAGTCCAGGGCTCTAGACCGGTCCAAAAATAAGTGGGTCGGTCCAGACTGGCTCGTGCCACATTTTTGTAGCTTTGTCTAAATTGGCTCGGTCCACAAAAATGAGGATTTTGATACAGGCCGGTCCAATCCCCTTCATTTACCTTTTTCCGCCCATTTTGTCTCTAATTTTTCATTAAAATTATTTTACTTATCATGGACCAATTGATGACTTTTCTCTATGGTTCGGGTCCGGTCTCCTACACCCTATGTTAGGTCATATTTCAAACCATCTTACTTTAGGATTTACCTTTAGAAACTGCAATTGACTTCTTAAGGCAGCTTGTTCTTGAGACTTGAAGATCTTCAACAAATGCTTAAGTCTCTGATGCTTTGGTCATTCCGGCCTTTGAGTTCATCTTCTTGAAGTTTGGCCGAACTTTGTCTTGGACTTACATAGATATACAAATTACATACAAAGTCCAATAACCATACTACATGTACTTACAGGTTTTGGAATGAACAGTTGACAACACACAAAATAACTAACAAGGTCTTCAAGGACTATAGCCTCAGAGACTTTCCCTCTCACCGGTTGTGCCTCTATGTTGCTACACACTATGCCAGGTGATCCCCTGTTAGCACTAAAACTGTAATTTTGTTGCTTGTATGTAATACAATTGTTGATTTTCATTCATTGTTGGGGTGTGTTGGTTTGTGTCATGTATGCTATCGTGGCTTGTTTGCTTGTGTGCTTTTAGTGGTTGACTCGTGAGCTATTGATACGGACGAGTGCCTCACAGAAGCTCGAAAAACATTGTCCGTGGTAGTACAGTCCCCAAGGTTGAAAAGAGATGAAGTTTTTTTTTTTTTTCTTTTTCTACAAATTTTTAGAGATCATTATAATACTAGTTGAGAAGTTTCATGAATTTTTAAGGACTTTTCTTAGAAAAAAATCATTAATTTCCAATTTTGAAGTTTTTGAATGGTGTATTTAACTAGTTTTTTTGTGATTATTATACCCTAATTAGCTTCTCCTATTTGTAGAAGTTCCACGAAAAAAAAACCTCACTTGATTTGGATGTCGAATGAATAAGTTCTATATATTTCCGTGGAGTAAGGTTGCATGCCCCCTTTACATTTTAGTTTTTTTGGGATATTTTTTGCTATAAAATCGTGGATTAAAGCTTTTATGCAATAGTTAGGTGATTGGTGATTGATTCCTTTTGCAATAGGATGTTGATTTAGCAAAAGTGAACCTATATTATGCTATTTGGGTTTAGTTTCGATGAAATACTATGAGTTCCAAGAGTTCTTGGTGTTGCAAAGAGTGTGTAGGTTGTGTAGCCTAGTGATGTAATTGTTTTTCTGACCTACGGATGCCTGGTTTGTTGGTGATGTGACTTATGGTTTTATATTACTCTTGGAATCATGTCTAAAGTAACTCATAACTCTGGGTCATTGAATAGGACCAACGTGTGTAGCTTTAGTGAAACTGTGAATGAGTGTTTGAAGTCACATACTTGACTAGAAATGCAAAGATGCCAAAGCCTAAGGATTCAACTTGCAAAATGGGAGGCTGAGAATGCCATGGTCATGTCTTTGCTTCTTCACTCCATGCAGCCACACATTGCGAGTAATTAGTTGTTTCTATCTACATCTAGGGCTAACTGGGAATCTATACACAAACCTATTCTAAAAAGGGGAATAAAGCCGTATGTATGATTTGCGTAAAAAAGTGTCCCAGTTGCAATAAAGTGATCAGTCATTGTCTTCATATTATTCTACTCTTCATAGTTTATGGACAAAAATTGACTTTTACAAAACTTTTAAAGCACAGTGCACAAAGGACACAACATTATCTAATCAGGAAGTGGAGTAAACTCGGGTTTTTGAGTTGTTAGCTGGCTTACATCCAGATTATCAGCTCATGCATGTGCAAAATTCTTGAGTAGGATTCCCTTCATTAAATGAGGTCTTTGTTTATGTCTTAGGAGGACGATCATCTCCATACTATGCTCTAGCCAAAGCATCCTATCATTAAGTGTTTTGCTTTAGTATCTTCCTCCCAATGTAAAAGACATGGCTCCTCTCGTGGTTGTGGTGGTGGAGGTAGATGTGGTGCCTTACATGATGATAGAGACAAGTTGAAGTAAGAGCATTGTGATCACTCTAGGCATACTAAAGATACTTGTTGGGACCTACATGTTCATCCTCAGTAGGAGTTCTAAAGTCGTCCTCAACATGGTTCATTCTCTGATGGTAGAGGTGTTTTTTTGCTCATTAAGTCGATCTAGTGCAAATTATCTTCCTCCACAAAGCCTGTTTGTACTTCCACACCTTCTTCAAATAGTCTAAATTTCTCTCAGGGTGAGATTAAGGTCCATTGTTTTATGGCTAGCTTAGGGTCTTCTTCATCGACACCTACCTGGTCATTTGCTCGGTTAGATATTTCGGCCTCCACTTTTAATGCTTCTATTAGTACTCCTAAGTCACTTCTAGAACATTAATTCAGGAGCTTCCGATCATATGAAGGGTATGTCCTCATTTTTTTCTTCTTACTCAGTTTATTCTTAAAAGGATAAGGTCAAATTGCAGATAGATCTTATTGTTCCATTGCTAATAAGGGCTTTATTTATGTCACTCCCACTTTACCACTTTCCTCTGTTCTCCATGTTCCTAACTTTATTCTTAATCTTTTATCTGTCAATCATCATACTAAATCATTAAATTGTTGTCACCATTTTCCTTTCACATTAAGTATTTCAGGATTTGAAGACGAGGACAACGATTGATAGATAGCATGAGGAAAACAGTCTTTATGTTTTTTATGGCACGGTATCAAATGTCTCAAAATGTCTCCCAACATATGTCCATGTTTACCATGACCGACAAAACATATTACCTACATCAACATGAAACATTAACTATATTAAAAAACTTTAATTTTTGGTTAATGTGTTGAGCGAATATTCCCCTTTTCTAGTGTATAATAGCCTAATATGGACATTGTGTTATACTAAAAAATCATATGAGAAACAATAAACTCCAAAGAAATTAGGAGGGAGAAGGAGAAGAGAAGAAAGAAGTAGAGGAAGAAAATCTACTTGTTCCCTTATAACGACATGTTTGAAGGTTCCAGATTGCTAAGTTAGTATAGCCTGGGGGCATCATACCACAAGCTTGGGTTCAAAACCCGTCTTCACCTACTAATAAATTAACCACTAATGTTTACCTATCGAAAGAAAAAAAAATGTTTATCTAGTTAGATTATAGTAAGTTTGTCAACCATTATGTACTAATATCCTAATAAATGCATGTGTATTTATTAATAATATTATAATACAAGTGTATTAAAATAAGCTATAACTATGTATCAAAATAAGCTATCATTCCTGATCAAACTGTGTTCTCTTATGTTTATGTACTTAGATTAGAATATGCTTTCTAAGTTTCTACAATTTTTATAATATTTCTTCCCGATATTTCCAATATTTCTGATATATGTCTTATTTTGGCCCAACCGATATTTCCACCGACACCGATAATTTGAACCTTACTTGATGGTGCACCTCACATATCATATTCAACTCAATAGTTTCATGTTCCCCGAATAAAGGACGGCTCATTCACCTCCATCACACTGCTTTAGTAGCATCAGCATTTAGGCCATCCATCTTTTTTCCCTTATTAGATATTTGTTTCCACATTTATGTTCAATGTCCTATGTTTTTCAGTGTGACTCTAACAAGTATGCTAATAAACATTGTCATAGTTCTTATCCTATAAGCATGAATAAAAGTACTATTTTTGAGATTATTCATTCTGATGTGTGGGGACCTGCTCCCATTGTTTCTATCTAGATTTCATTAATTTGTAACATTTGTAGATAATTTCTCTCATTGCAAATAAATGTATTTGTTGAAGTCCAAGAGTGATATTTTCTCTAACTTTATCTCTTTTGAAAGATGTTTAAAACCCAATTTGACAAGATAAAAATTGTGTAGTGACAACAGTGGTGAATATCTTTCTTCTACTTTCGTAACTTATCTTGATAAGTATAACATTATTCACCAAACCACATGTTCTGGAACCCTTAAACAAAATGGGGTAGTTGAGCGAAAGAATAGACATCTTATAAAAAAAAACCCGTACTCTTATGTTTGCAATGAATGTACCCAAAACCTTCTGGTCTGATGTTGTCTAGACTGTTGTATTCCCAATAAATTGTCTTCCCACTCGTGTCTTGGGATATAATCTCCCATTAAAGTTCTCTCCAACTTCCACAGTTTTTCCTATTCCCCCTAAAGTGTTTGGTTGTATATGTTATGTATATATAAAAAAATCATCACAGTCAACACTTGATGCAAAAGCACTCATGGGAACATTCTTGGGTAACTCTCCTAATCAAAAAAAGGATACAAATGTTATCATCCACCACCCATAATTGATTTGTTTACATGGATGTCACTTTTTATGAGTTTATTTCATCATTCTCTTCTGAGAAGTCCTCTCTTCAAGGGGAGCATATTCATATTGATGATGACAAGAATTATTTCGTTCCTCTTCCAATACCTACCTTCTTTTTTTTATCAAGGCACTCAAAAAGAGGATGGTGATGGTAAGGGAGAGCACAAAGAGCAACAACTTCAAGTACAAAAGAGAAGATCTAAAGAAGCGATAACTGAAGATCCTCATGTCCATCACCATGACATCTCTTCGGCTCCAAGTAATTGTTCTAATTCGTCTTCCAACTTAGTTGATGACACAAATCTCCCTTCTATTGTTCAGAAAGGTGTTCAGTCATGTGTTAGGTATCCCACTGCTAATTATGTGTTATGCAGTGCCTTATCTCCTTCATTCCTTTCAGTTTTTATTGATTTGTCTTCTATTTCTACTCCTCACAGCGTGTCTAAAGCCTTATCTCAATCTAAGTGAAAGGAGGTAATGGAAAAAGAGATGTGGCATTAAAGAAAAACAGTACAGGGGACATTATGGATCGTCCTAGAGGCAAAGTACCAAGTGGATGCAACGTGGGTTTTCACAGTTAAGCTGAAACCAGATGAAAAGGTGGCTAAGTATAAAGCTAAACTTGTTGCAAAAGGATATACCAAGACTTATGCAGTAGATTATCATGAAACATTTGCTCAAATTGCAAAAACAAACTCCATTTGTATTCTCTCTTTGGCAGCAAATCAGGATTAACCATTATTACAGTTTGATGTGAGGAATGCACTTCTTCATGGTGATCTTGCAAAAATGTACATGAAGTTACAACCTGGATTCCAAATTGTATCAAGCAAGGGCAAAGTTTGTGATTTGAAAAAAGCACTTTATCGCTCAAAAAAGTCACCTAGGCCCTAGTTTGAGCGTTTTCACACCACCATGGTGGCAAATAGGAGTGGCAATGATTGACACGGCCCATGAACCTAACACGAACCCAACACGAAATAACCAGGTTAAGGTTGACTGTAAACATGTTCTGGGTCAAAGCAGGTTGACCCGCTTTAACACAAATAATTAATGGTTCGAGTTCGGGTTGAGCCATATAATCGTATACCCTTAACTTGACACAACACAAATATGACCCGCCAACATGAATTACCACATAACCCGCAAACACGACACGAACCCAACATGAAATAAGCGGGTTAGGGTTGATTGTAAACATGTTTCGAGTCAAAGCGGATCAACCCGCTTTGACACGATTAATAAATGGGTTAGGTTAGTGTTGAGCCATATAGTCGTGTATCTTCATCTCGACACGAACCAGACCAGCCAACACAAATTGCCACCCCTAGTGACGAATGGTTACACCTAATTTCAGGCTGATACATGGTTTAAGTATCGCGTGATACGTATCAGTATCGCAGAGTGGGCGTGCGATATATCCCCCCAATTTTAAACCTACGGCGTATCGCAGCATGTTCAGCACGATACATGATATTGTTAGAGTATTGTGTATCTCGCCTCTTCTGCCTTCATCATTTGCAAAAAACCCATAATCCCGTTTTTGGCAAAAAAAAATTGTAGATTTAGCTTCTTTTAGCATAATCCAAGACTCCACTTAAGTCCATTTGAATCTAAAACTTGGATTTTGGTCAGATCAAAGAACTGAAGATGAAACCCCAAATTTTCTCAAAACTTCATTAAGTGCCCTAATTTTGCTCCAATCCTTCTAGATTTTTTTATAAGTCATGCATATATGATAGATTTACACATTCATGAAGCTATTTTCAAAAAATAAAAAATATTCATTTATTTATTATTTCAAAAAAAAAAAAGTGCATATTAGAACACATTGAGATATATTAGGCATATTAAAACAAATGGGCATTGTTTGGTCTGTTTTTTAATATGAGATACTACAACCCATTATCTACACAATGTCAATTTGGTATGTTTTTGAAATAAAATTATTTTTTGTATTTATATATTTATTAAATAAATAAATAATATTGAAAAATGCCAAAAAAAATACAAGAAGCATATTAGAACACATTGAGATATATTGTGTATATTTTTCTTAATTCTACTATGTTTTCTGTATTTTGCTTAATTTTTCTTATATTTTTAATAAAAAATAATTAAAAATTACAAAAAAATGAAAACAAATTCAAAAAATTATAGCATGGTACAACATTTTGAAACTCTATATTCTATTGTGATCTACCTTTTTTTTTTTTTCTTTTTTTTTTGGGGGGGGCGGATTTAGCACATTTTTACTTTTGTTATACTTTTATTGTATTTGTATTTATAAAATGTCTTTTATTCACAAGATTGCAAATATGTCTCCCCATTTGCATAACCAATAGGAGGATATTGGGTGGTAGCATTGCTGGGGATAGATATAAAACCAAATGTAGATATTGTGGTAAAGAGATGGAAGGTGGTGGGATAACTCAACTATAACATCTACATAGTGGGAAACATAAAGGGGTATGCTTTGTGAATGTATCCTAAGAGAAGTTAAACAATTATTGAGAGAGCACCTGACAAAGAAAAATGTAGAGAAAAAGACTTGGAATGAGAGGGATGTGGCATTGAGAAAGGCTACATTACTACTTAGGGGTGTGTTTGGAGTCTTGGGACTGCTACTATTTTTATATCTTATTGTATTATATTTCTCTAGTTTCATTCTTGTAGTTGAAATTTTGTAATACTTTGCATTATTAATGAATGACATTATTGTTTGAGTTATAAATTTGTGTCATTGATGTTGAAGTATATTAATTTGTGTATCTCCAAACACCTTAAGGTTTTAGGATAGTTGGTTAATTTACTGTCAATATGGTATTAGAGTAGGTTTGGTCGTGAGTTCGAATCCCAATGGAGATATTTTCCTGGATGTAGTGTTGTGTGCACGTGTATGTGTTGTGTGGACCCATGCGTAGCTCTCCAAGTGTGTTCCCAAGCGAGAACAGTGTTCCTCCTGAGGGGGAGTGTTGAAGTATATTAATTTGTATATCTCCTACCACCTTAAGGTTTTGGGAGAGTTGGTTAATTTACTGTCAATACTTGATTATGTGGATTTGTAGCTATATTGTACAATGTGTAGTGTTACTCATCAACCTCTAACACTTAAAGTTCTAGACATATGACAACAACTTTCATGAGGGTACCGGTTTCCAACTGTTGATACCTATGTGTGTAATGAAGTGTAATGGTTTATAAGTGTTTAATGATGCTTATTATAACATTTCCTAAAGTTTCATTCAAAAATTCAAAGGCTTATATAATGTTTCCATAGATTCCATAGGCGACAACATATGTCATAAGGGTGACGGTTCTTCCAACCACTATAGATGATTGTTTTCTATATGTAATGATTTTTAAGTATGCATTAGTGTTTATTCTATCAAATCCTGAAGTTTCATAAAAAAAATTCTTCATTTGATTAGCGTTTCCCCCGTTGCTCAGCGTCACTTGGTTCCTTCCATCGTCTACCAATAATAAGCCACGATATGTGATACGTATCAGTATCCAAGCCATGACACGGCACATGAAATCAATACTTTAAACCATGGAGAGGGGTATTTAAAGAATACCCTCAAACAATACTAGACACATGTCCCTTTACTCCACTTTCTTTCTTAACTCCCTCTGATCCTGGATCTAACAATCATTAATCCTCAAACCATAGATCCCATTAGAATTCTTGTGATGGGAGGCCACCTTATGAAAAAACTTAATTTTCCAGTCCACTTCCTTCAACCATCGCACCTTCGCCTACTGCTTCCAAAAAAATCTCCTCCTTCAAAGCCAAAAACTATAGTTCTTTACGAAAACCCTTTCTAGTATCTCTCTCATCACTTGAAAGGTTACACACCTCTTCTAACCAATCCAACTCCTTAATTTTCACCCTACAAACCTCCAGATTAGCCTTTAAAAAATCACCCAAAGATTTATTCCAAGCAATTAACTTATCTTAAAGGATTTCAATTTTATAGCAAATATCCAACTTGCATTATCAGAAACAACCACATTATTCCATTCATGCTCCACAATCTCCATTTGTTCTTAGATCCTGACCCTTATCTTCTTTAATGGATGGACAAATACAACACACTGTGCACACGCGTGTGTGTGTAAACATGTTCAATAGGATAGAGTAATATTTTTTATCAAAGGTTAGCATAAATATAGATTTGCTAATGAAGATTGTAAAGAAGTGTAGTATTTGCACATAAGAAGTTATTCAAGAAAGATTTTTCTCCACTAGAAAAGGGAAATAACAGTTACGAAAAATAAAATTCTTCAATGCATCCTAAAATCTCTTTTCATCATTATTATTAGCTATTAGGAGCCTACTATAATAATTTGTGATACAAATACAAATAGGAACCAACAATTAGTTCTACTTTTAAAAGATAAAAAGATCTTCATTGACATAAACATACGATGTTATATTGCTTCTTTATTGATCATGTCGAGCATTAATTACTCCAAATGCTAGTAGATTAAACATATTACCAGAAGTACAAGAATGTCTCACCATGCAATAGTGTCCCACTGCAGGAAACCGCCATGACCTCTAGCATTAGTGAACTTATAAACAGCACCACTAACTAGCCACAGAAAATGTAAACATCAAACATTAACATTAAAAATCTGCAGTTCAATTACTACAAATCATAAAGGTCTGTAGACTACACACAAACTTGCATGGAATATCAACATGAAAAAATTGACTCAAGGAAAAAAGATATATAAGCATTAAGATGAATATACCTTCATAACCGCCAACAACTGGATCCTCTGAAAGCAGAAGAGGTGTATCTAGATCAATGAATCTGCAGAAAAATTTACCACTAAAGATAAACACATCAAACACGTTTATGAACCACACAAATAGCAAGCAAAGAGAGAGATTAGAGATGACCAATACAGGCAATAACCGTTTCACTATCACTTAGAAGGGATGACTAATAAACAAGGGGTATATTTACTTGAAACATCCAAATCCAGCAGCCAGATGACCAGCAAAACCCATTGCAAGTCTCGTCTCAACCATGCCACCAATCATCAGACTCAAGCCTGATCTCCTTGCCAACTCAATTATTTCAAGGGCTCCCAGAACCCCAACTTTGGCCAGTTTTATGTTAATGACATCAGCAAGATTTCCTTCTATAATTTTCTGAATGTCAAACAGACTCCGGCAGCTTTCATCGGCGGCAACAGATATCCCATATTTGTCTTTTGCAACACGATAGACATGACCAAGACCTTCCCAGTCATCTCTATGAACTGGTTGCTCAAAGAGAACAGGAGTCACCCCCATTTCTGCCAGAAAATAACAGTATAAAAAAATGTTCACTAAGAATATAAATACTCAAAATACTGAAATAGAATACAGGGGCAGAGCTATATAAAAAAATGTTTGTATTGGCTAGGAAGAGTCCTCTGTTCCATGTACAGTTAATAACTTCAAGCAGATATGCACAGTGATCACTTTTTTTCTTTTCCTTTTTCATTTTTTTAAGTGGACGGTACTTAGTAGATTAGTAGGAGAAAACTAATTCCAATCCCAGAAGTGTGGTCTCAAAACTTGCAGAATCTCCCAAGTGAGCTGGCATCTTCAATATGAACAAATGGTAACACTTGCCAAGAAATTTAGAGGACATTCTTACCATGTAACTTTTCAAGAACTTCAATAGCTTCCTTAGCGGTGTATCCCTCATTCGCATCCAAGATAAAGAAGCAATCTGGATGGGCCACCCGTATTGCCTTAAGGGCTTCTATGTCTGAATTCAGATTCTTTCCTACCTTAAGCTTTAAGGTGCTGAAACCCTGTTTGCAATAGTCTGAAGCCAATTCAGCAGCTTCAGCTGGTGAAACAATTGGAATCTGCATGTAAGAGACAAATGAAGCTAACCCAACACTAAACAGTGAAAAAACACAAATGGAAATTATATTCAATGTGGCAGAAGCATGTGAGAAAGGCACTGAACCGTTATATCAGTGGTAATGGTATTTGACACACCACCAAATAATCTCCAAAGGGGTACACCAATGCTATGAGCAACTGCATCAATCAATGCCATTTCAACTCCCGCTCTAACCTTCAATCACACAAACAATTTAATGAGAACACCAAAAGCATATCAAATTCATAAAAATTCAAACAAGAACGAAATATTCTAAGAAGGGAAGAGTAGATGTATAAACGGTTAGAGAAGGCTGAAAATTGCAGACGAAATTATTACCATATATCTCCTCATTGATTACATTCATAAATCCACCTAACACCATACACATTCATATAAACAGATCTTCAGAGTCAATGCTGCGAGTGAATCATAATTTCTCTTCCACAACAAAGGAGTAAAAATTTGGTCGACTAGATATGACTAGACTTGCTTAACACAGTTTCTGACGGAAATTGAGTTGCTAAACTCCAGGGACTTCAGTACTCAATCAAGATCACTAGAAATCGGAAAAAAATGAATGAAACCACATCATATAAAATGAACTCCAAACCAGGTCCCCTAGTAATCTAAGACAGAAACGTGGACTCTACAAAGTAAGTGGAAAGATTACCAACTCCTCATTTTCCCTCAGTTCTCTCCTAGTTACTTTGTAGCTCACAAACTGCAATACTTTCCTTAGGCAAGTTAGTCCCTACAAATGGTAATATAGTAGACTTTGGAGTACACATAAAGGAAGTAAAAATGGTGTTATAGAGAATGTCAAAGGAGAATTGAATTCCCTTAAGCTAATCCCATATTCCCAATTAAGAAAATGAAATTGGGTATATGAAAAGGTCGAGATATGAAATAGATTAATCAAGAAGCCTTTTAGATCAAATTCAAACACCATAGCCACAATTTAGCAATCAAAAGTTTCAACCAGCATGGAAGATCCAAACGCTAAACAAACCCATAACCCATAATTAATCAAAAATTACCGAACGTATAATCATCTAGTTAATGCATAAAATTCTAAAATATGAAGCCTTATCATACTTACAGAAGCAAAGTCATGTCCAGGAAGAAGGCCGCCAATCTCGGCAAGCAACAAACTCAAAGTCTTGGGCGGACTCCGCCTAAGAAACTCACACGCTTCGCCGGCACTCACAAGTGCCGTCCGCTGATCCTCGGCGGTAACAAAAGGGAGGATCGGTGCCTCACCCCACCCCACACACCCATTACTGAGTTCCACCCTGATTGCCACATTTTCCACCTTGTCGAGCCTCGAAGAGGCGATTGTGAAAGGAGCAATCAGGGGGACGTTCAACGGCCTCCCTTCCGCTCTTTGTACATCCACCGAGAACGTCTCCATCAAGTTTTTTATGCCAAAAGTCATCGTCGTTGTGGTCGGCACCGATGCCGACGCCATTGTCTCACCGGCACCGGAAACGACAACTGTGAGAGTCTTCGACTTGGGCCGAGATTTTAATCCCTGGGGGATTGTTTGAAGGGAAGAACGAAAGAGCATTAGAGGGGTGGAAGAATAGAGAGCAAACCCAATTGGACCCATTTGAGTTGAAGCTTCGTCAGCTGCTGGATGTGATGTTTTTGGTTTCAGGGGGAGTGAAGGTTTAGGTTGGATTTGAGAGTGAGAGGCAAGGCTGCCATTATTGGGGCTTTTCCTTGTTGGTCTGATTAAAATATGGAAATTCTATTTATTTCCATCAGATTCCTGTCTGTTGTCTTTGTTTTTGTCATTCAATGAGTCCTCCTTCCTCTCAGCTCAGTTATCGTTGTGATGTAGTTTTTTGTCTGGTTGGGCTCATACTCCCACCCACTTGAACTTGTTTTTTATGCTTGACTTTAGAGGTGAAGACTGCACTTTCTCTTGCCGATGACGACTCGTACTTCAGGGTTAAAAAAAACAACACGTTTTTTATGCTTGAATTTAGAGGTGAAGACTGGTGTAGGACTTCTCCATCTTCTTCATCATCACACATAGGACATGGTTACCACATGGAAGATTGATTACTTCCGCCCCGGTAAATATGTTCATACGGAAGTGTCTCGTTAGAGCTATTCTGATTAGAACCAGCTAAAGAGAATCATCTCTGAAATGAAATCTAATTGCACTTTTCGTAATGAAGAAAATGAAACATTGGAACATCTCTTCCATTGTCATCGTGTACAGGCCATATGGTTTGGGCCCTTATGGAAATACCAAGGTCATATGATTAGGATCTTTTGGAAATGTGTAATAGGGATAACCAGAGAAGATTTGAAATGATAGAATTTTCAATGGCAGTCTCATATCTCCTCAATCCATCATTATGTCGGCTATGTCAGCTGAAAGATTACTTGGCCATAGAAAAATTTTGTTTACAAGCACAATAAAAATCAACCGGAGCAGTGGCATGTTGTATTTAAGATTCAAAATATTAAATCTTTAAAGGATTTGAATGATTGAAATTATCTTCAAATGATCGAAAATAATTGCTATTATTCGAAAAGCTTTGAGTAAAAAGAACATTTCGCTCAAACACTCAAAAATACTTTTGAACATTTGAGGCAATTCAAATGCTTAAAAATATTTTTGAACAATCGAACCACACAAAACAAGAAAAATGAAAAAATTGTGAAAATTTTAGATCTGTTTATGGGGAAGCATGTAAAGACACCAAAGATGTTTGTGGACATCAATATATGTTGCTTCCCATGGACAACTAATGAGCTTATGGCATATTCTTGGTGTCTCTACAAAATCTATAAATAGAAATGGGGTTTTCATGTTAAACACACTTGAATAGTTTCTCTTATCTCTTATACTCTCTCATTTCTTTATGTTTTTCTCAATTACTTTTTGTAAAAAAACATAGTAGAAACTTTACTCAAATTTTTCTTGAGATTTGAAGTTGTGTTGGTTGGATTTAAACCACATCCATTGTCATTCATTATGAGTCTTCTTATACAGTACAGATCCAAGAAGATTAGTGTTGTTAGTCATCAGCAAATCCATTCCGCATTAGAATAGAGAGAGGTGAATACCGTTAAAGACAGTGCCACTAGGAATGCCTTAGCACAAACCGATATGTCATTTCCTTTTCTTAGTTTAACTCTCTGCAATAGTCTTGATTAGTTTTCTTCAACAGTATATTAAGTAATTTGATTAATTCTCTATAAATGCATGAAGTAGTTTATTTGCAAAAAATTAATTTTTGATTTCTATAGTTACTACAATTTCATTTTAACTGTTTTATAAAGAATTCATGTGATTGTTTAACAACAATCTTAACAGTAATATTCTAGTTGTGAGACAATAAATGATGGATTTCTCTATTCCTAATGTGAGTAAGATTAAACCATTCAATGGTTCTCATTTTAAAAGATGGGAAGAGAAAATTCTCTTCTTGCTTGAAATGTTGGGAGCTATATTTGTGCTAACAAATGGAAAACCTGAAGAAAATCAGGATTTGTATGAAACTATTTTAAAAGAAAACTTAGTAGAGAAATTTGGCAAAAACATTTAAAAGAAAATACATTAAGGATTTAAGAAATTCTACAATAAGAAACAAAACAAATTTTAAGAAATTTAAAAGTAACTCAGAATACTTTAAATATGATTGTTTTGTGTGTAATAAAATAGGTCATAGAGCAGCAAATTTTAGACATAAAAACAAAAATAAGAAAGTCAAGAAAATCAAGGTGAATCTGACCAAGATTAAGACTATTGCAACTATCATCATGGAAGCAAACATCATCAGCAATGCGAAGGACTGAGTGGTTGACACCAGTGTTACTAAGCACATTTGTAGTGATAAGAGTGCATTTGCATCTTACACTACAATTACTAATGGAAATGTGGTATGTATGGGTGATTCAAGATCTCTACTAGTATGTGTGAAAGGGAATGTGTTTCTTAAGCTTATTTCAGGAAAAGTTCTAGCACTATATGATGTTTTATAAGTGAAGGATATACACTAAAATCTCATGTTGGGAAGCCTTTTTGAAAAAGTGGGAATTAAATTAATGTTTGAATTTGAAATTTTAATTCTTACTAATAATAGAATATTCATTGGAAAAGGGTATTGTAATTCTAGATTATATATACTAAACATTTCAAACGTAATAAAAATCTAAGTCTTCTTTGGGTTATATTATTGATTATTTAAACTTGTGGCATGGTAGATTAAGACATGTAAACTATTCTCACATTAATAGATTAAAACACGTTTGATTAATTCACAACTTGAATACTCGTGAACAAAAATAAATGTGAAGAAATATGTATAAAATCAAAATTTACAAAGAAAACACACAAGTTAGAAGAGAGGAAAAGTGAACCATTGGAATTGGTTTATAACGATCTAGAAGACTTAAAGAATACTATAATTATATTTGTAGATAATTACTCTATGTTCACATAATTATATCTTTTAAGAACCAAAGATGAAGTAGAAGATGCATTCATTAAGGTAGCGTTTGGATAAATTTATTTTTAACAACTTATGACTTCTAGTATGACTTCTAGCACTATAGAAGTCATAAGTCCTTATATTTTTGCTTTTGGTTTGGAAATTAAAAAGTTATTTATGCATATGTCAAAAGTAGGAGAGCGAGTAAATAATCAACTTATTTTTAAGTTGGAATCCAACAACTTACCAGATAAATTAAGCCATTGACTTATGTGAAAATTTTGATGGATCAAACCCAATAAATTTAAATAACTTATTCTTTAAGTCAAAAGTCAACTATAAGTTTATCCAAATTTTATCTAAATATAAATCTAAAGTAGAAAATCAGTTAGATAAGAACATCAAAAGACTAAAAAATGATAGAGCAAGTATGACTCGATATCATTGAGAAACTTTTGTGAGAGTAATGGGATCATATATGAAACCACTGCACCATATACTTTTAAATCAAATGGAGTAGCAGAAAAAAAAAATCGTTTCGTTAAAGAAATAATGAATGCATTACTTTTATGTTTAGGATTATCTATGAATATATGGGGGGTGCAATATTATCTGTCTATTATGTACAAAGTAGAGTCCCACATTAAAAAATTGAAAAAACCCCATATGAATTGTGGAATGGTTATGTACACAATCTTAAATATTTAAGAGTATGGGGATATTTAGGTAAAATAGGTTTACCTAAACATAAGAAAAGAAAATTAGGATTTAGAACATCCAAATGTGTTTTTATAAGATATGCAAAAAATAGTGCTACATATAGGCTCTTAGTAATAAATTTAGAAAATAACATTTCAAAACTTAATACAATTATAGAAGGTAAGCATGCAGAGATTTTTAAAGAAATATTTCCTAAAAAATTAAGTATCAAGTAACTTAGTAAATAAAAACAAAGAAAAATAAATAGTAGAAAAGGAAAAAGGAATAGTAGGAAAAGAAAATGAAGAAGTACTTGAAGTTAAACAAAGTAAAAGAATTTTAAAAAATCATCCTGAAGATGATTAGTACATCTATCTTGTTGAAAATGATATATCCTAAGAGTTATAAAGAAGCAATGAAATCTTCAGATGCAATATTTTGAAAAGTGGTTATAAACACAGTGAGTTAGAATCTATTATGGTCAATCATACTTGAGAATTAGTAATGTCTCCTCAAGATACTAAACTATATGATGTAAATGGGTATTTACAAAGAAATTAAAACTAAATAGTACAATAGATAAATTTTAAGTTAGATTAGTACCTTTAGGATGTGGACAAGAAAAAGATGTCAATTATTTTGACACTTATGCCCTAGTTGCAAGAATTACTACAATAAGAGTATTAATTGCAATTGTTGCAATCCATAAATTAATAATATATCAAATAGATGTTAAGACAACATTTCTAAATGGAAATTTAGAAGAAAAAATATGCATGAAACAATTTGAAGGGTTTAGTGATAGGACAAGAGTATAAGATGTGTAGACTTGTAAAGTCCTTGTATAGACTAAAACAAGCACCCAATAGTGGCATAATAAATTTGATACAACGCTAAATTCAAATGTGTACATAGTAAATGAATTAGATAGATGAGTGTATAGAAAATTCAATAAAAATTCTTGAGTGATTATGTACCTATATGTAGATGATATTTTGATATTTGGAATGAGTTTTGAACTAATTAAAATTACTAAGAAATTTCTTTCATCAAAATTTGATATAAAAGATTTAGGTGAGGCAGATATAATCTTAAGAATTAAAATCCTAAAGAATTATAATAGACTAATGTTAAATCACTCACACCATGTAAAGAAGATATTGAGAAAAATGTAGACACTATGATAGTAGTCAAGTATCTACTCCATATGATGCAAGCATACACTTGAGAAAAAATGCGGGGGTCCATTAGCCGAAATAAAGTATGCTGATATGTAGGTAGTTTGACATAATTGTCAAACTATATTAGACTTGATATAGCTTATGATGTAGGTAAATTAAGTAGATATACACATAACCTTAATAATACTCATTAATATGTAGTAATCAAATTCTTTAAATACTTAAAGGAAACTATTGATTACAACTTGAGTGTTAGATGTACACCTCCAGTTTTTGAAGGTTACTATGGTGCAAATTGGATATCTGATACAATAGATACCAAATCAACGAGTGGACATATCTTTACTATTGGTGGAGATGTAGTCTCTTGGAAATCAACTAAGCAAACATGTGAGGTGCACTCAAAAATGGAAGTTGAGTTCATTGCTTTGGGAAAAGTAAGGGCTGAAGTTGAGTAGATAAGAAATCTCTTAGCAGATATTTTGTTATGGAATGAATCGACTCAATTGGTGTCTATATTGTATGATAATCAAGCGGCTATAGCTAGAGCCAAGAATATTATTTCTAATGGCAATGTTGAGAAAATTGTTGCAAGGCCGAAATGTGTCAAGCCATTAGAATGACAATGTTAAAGAATATTGAATGTGGGTAACAAATTTAGCAAATTTACACAAAATGGAGAATGGTTCAAAAGAGTTTACTCAACCGAGCTCTAATAAATCCTAGTTTGTGTATGTAACAACCTCAAATTCATGGTCTTATTTAGGCATGAACTTGAATCGTTATTTTTGAAACCTTGTTCCTTCACTATTTTTTTTGTGTGGACATTTTATCCTTAAAATCAATGAATGTATCATAAATCAATACGTCCATTGATGATAACATCTATGTAGCAAAATAAAACTAAATCACATTCTCAATGTGTAGCGAAAAATAAACCATTCACTAATGCAACAAAATTAGAACTCTTAACATTTAACATTCTAACCAACCTATATCTCAAATCACCATAATGCATCCAAACACATAATGAGCAATTG
>JAOXJP010251210.1:0-21983 GCA_025762735.1 Platanus orientalis
ATCAGTTTGTGCATGTTTAGCCCCTCCTATTCATGTACTCTCTTTCTCTTATGGTTCTCCTATGGGTGTGACTCGTTCTTTGTGTGAAAAGTGACTCCCCCTCACTTTTACATCTCATGATCACTCAATCAATGGTTTTGAAGTATTTAAACATGCAATCCATAAGCCACACCAAAAGAGATTAGGCATGATCAAGTGCATTAATACAAGGGTTGCAGTACATTATCACGCCCTTGAGGCAACTTGAAAGCACTAAGGATTCCCTTAGGTACTATAGTGAATTACAAACCTCAAACATGGTTCAAACAGACTTTAACTTGGCCACAGGAGAGTGACTCCTCAAAAACAAGGATGGCTTAGAATGTTTTTGAGTTGCCTTCTTGTTCTCACTCCATCTTTTAGATCATCAAGGATATGTGATAATCCTTTTGAGCTCCTTGAAGAGTATCCTAAGAAAATTGCCTCATCACTTTTGGAATCGAAGAAAACCATAGGTTTTCTTTTTTCATCAAAAAAAAAGGGCAGCATACTCATAGTGCATATTTATGTAGATGACATTATTTTTGGCTCAACATGTGAGGAAATGACATACGGTTTTGCTCAAACAATGAAAAGTCAGAATTTGAGATGAGTATGGAAGGAAAAATAGAGTTCTTCCTAGAGTTGCAAGTCTAGCAAACTCCTCATGACATTTTCCTAAGCCAAACTAAGTTTGCCAAGGATTTTGTGTCTAAGTTTGGATTACAAGAGTCCAAACCTACTAAAACTCTAATCAAAACTAGTGAAGCGATCACTAAGGATTCAGGGGGAGCAAAGGTTAGACTCCAGCTACTACAGGAGCATTATAGGTAGCTTATTCTATCTTACTGTAAGTTCACTTGAAATTGCATTTAGTGTGGGTGAAATATCAAGCAACACAAAAAAATTCACACCCTAAAGCAGTCAAGAGGATTATCCGATATATCCATGGAATATTGGATTTTGGCCTTTTGGTACCCATATGATACTACACCTCAGATTGCAGGGTACTCAGATGCAGACTAGGCTGGTGATGTAGAGGACCGTAAAAGCACTAGTGGAGGGTGTTTTTATATTGGCAATAGTTTTATCTCTTGGCATAGCAAGAAACAAAACTTTATTTCATTGTCAATCACATAAGCTAAATACATTGTATCTGGTAGTGCATGTACTCAACTTCCTTGGATGAAGCAAATGCTTAGGGCCTATGGAATTGCATAAGGCATAATGAGCCTATTTGTGGACAATCAGAGTGTAATTGACATCTCTAAGAAGCCAGTTCAACACTTAAGAACCAAGCGCATTGATATCTAACACCATTTCATTAGGGAATTGGTGGAGGACAAGACTGTGTTGTTTTCCTACATAAAATCTAGGATCAGCTTGTTGACATCCTAACAAAACCACTTGATTTCCATTGGTTCGAATACCTCCAAAATGCTATTAGTCTATACACTTTATAAGGTAATCGAAAAATGAGAAAAAGGGAGGCATATAAGGTGGGTACTGAGGTAAACAATAGAGGGTGAGAGGATCTATGAAGGAGTAGGGAAAGTGATCCATGATCAGTCATGAGATTAGTGATCAGTCAGGGCCACGAATTTAATGGCTTTGGGATTCATGAGAGCTAGTTTTAGAAGGATATAAAACCCTTAAAAATCATTCATTCCTTATTTTCTAAGAACCCTAAAATCCCATCATCTCTTAGAAACCCTAACCCTACCCTCCATTCATTATTCTCTCGTCAATTCATCACCATGCCTTGCTATAAGACAGTTGGGAAGAAGAATGCTTCCAATGATGCTTCTGGCTCCAAGCGAGGTGGTTCCAAGGGAAAGGAACCGACAAGTTCTTAAGGATCACCATCCAAGAGATTAAAGACACAGAAAGGTGGTTCCCACTCACCTTTCAAGAATGAATTAAGTTAGGCTCACTATGAAACCACCTTCTCTACAAGGGGTTTAGTGATCGAGAGGACTGTGGCTCTTGATGCCCTCTGAACTGCCCAATTCTATGAGCATATCAATGCTTATGGGTGGTTGCCGCTATTTTTGCTCAAGGGAACCATCAATGATGAAGTCATTCGAGCTTCTACTCGAATATCTTCAATGAGAATTTTTGGGTATATTCCTTTTATTCTTCCATCTACAAGATCTCGATTACGATCAATCCCAACTTCATCACGACCTTTTTAGGGATTCTAAGGATCTTATATGTGATCCTGTTCCTTTCTCTACAAATGTCCAAAGAGGATAAGGCAGCAATGACAATGCATCTGTCTGGGAGGACCATCAGATGGACTACCAAGCTTGACAGGAATCACTGTAAGCCGGTTATGCAATTCTTGTTTCATGTTTTCACCTACATCCTTCTTTCTATGACACATCAAAGTGGCCTCACATTCAATATGGCCTACCTGATTGACTCCATACTAGAATGGAATCATATTAATCTCCCTTCGATCATCTGCTTTGTTTTCTTGAGGGTTGTCACTGCTGATCATCCCATAGGTAACCTACCTTTTTCTGTCCTTATATCTCATATCCTGAAAGGATAGAGGGTGCCCTTATAGTCTAGTGCTCATGCTTGTCGAACTCCTCCTATTAGACTAAGTACACTAGAGGATGCATATTTTGGACACTACTGGGGATCAACCTGCTGACAGTGCCTTTCATGCTCCTCTAGCCCGCTATGTCTCTACCTCTACAAAGAAGAGAATGATCAACCTTTTGCAGAATATTCTAACCAAAGTGAAGAAGAGCCTGAAGAACTAGTAGACTCTTTGCAAGAACCAGAAGGTTCTTTACAAGAACTAGAAGGCTCTTTGAAAGAACCAGAAGGCAATTACAACTCGCTTGTCTCTCGACACTCCTGAGGACCCCATCTTACTTATATCCCTTAATGAGGATGAGTCTGAGGACAAGGATAGAGGTGAGGAGCACTTCAATGAGGAGGAACTGGGAGACAAAAGGAGGAGGAAAATGAGGGAGAAGATGAGGATGAGGATGAAGAAAGAGGAGAAGAGTCTAATGAGTGATGGTTATCGTCTATTGGCTGATTTTTTATGGACTGTATATATATATATACACTTATGTTTTGAGACCTTGGATATGAATTTTAGTTCTACACTAGCTATATGTTTTTGTGAATCAATGATAGTGCCTACCTTATTCATGACATATCTTCATTACCATCTCTTTACAATTACTTGGCAAAAGGGGGGAGTAAAAATTAAAACTAGCATGTGCCTAGAACTGTAAAAGAGGAACATATACATTGTATGTCACTGTATTTTACTTCTCATTGTTTACACATCATGCAATTTCTACCACCTTATTTTTTTGGACTCACTATGCTTGAAGAAGGTATGTGTAGTGTGAATGTGTGCAGGTTTTTAGGTACCAAAAGTGAAATGAGATCTTTTGCTAATGAGCATTCGAGAGTAGCCTTATTTCTAGTATGTTGGATTATGAGTCTGTATGTAATAATGGTCTTGTATCTATCTTAGTCCTATATAAGCTTGGTCATATATGTAAAAGGGTACTAAAAGGTTTTTCCATGGAATTGACAAAGGGCGAGATTGTTAAGAAGTGAATTGTCAATCTCATGACCAAAACAAATGAGTTGTAAAGTACTTTGTCAAAGTCTGTTAAGAGTCCTATGCCTACAATCAAAAGACAATGAAGGACTAAAGACCTATAGACCCAAGGCAGTGACAAGTCAAAGGAAGTGAGGAATAAGACTAAGAATCCAAGAAAGAGATCTAAGACAAGAGCATCAAGACGAAAATGTCAAGGCAAGAAGGTTCAAGTGATGCTCATAACTAAGGACAATCTCGGGACATGCCTACACCATGCGCAATACATCGGAACCATAAAAATCATCAAGAAAGAAGTGTGAGGCAATAGAATGGACCTTAGAACATTTGTGTGGTCCCAAAACATTGGGAGAAAAAGAACTAAATCAAAAAACTAATGATAGAAAAAAATCAGGAAAATGGACCCTTGATCGATCACGGCCTGATTGATCACCAATCTCATGATCGATCATGAACGGAACTTCAGTAAAAAATAAAATTCCCAAGAGTTGTGATTCCACAGTCTGATTGATCACACCCATAAATCTTAGAAAATTATTTCTTATTTTTAGAGATTCCAATCCGAGAATTCCCACCACTTGTCCATTAGAAAAAGTTCTAATCCTATGGACTAAGACTAGGTTTAGCTCTATAAAATGGTAAGAATACCCTAGGTTGATGAAAAAGATCTATGCAGAAAGAAAAAAAAATATTGTCTAAAAAGTGCGGCTAGTCTGAAAGCCAAAAGCCTAGATTCCTACTGTGTGAAAAACTTTGTACTAATAAAAATCACTACATGTGATCTCTTCCTTCGCTTCCTACATTGAATATCTAAAGGGGAGACAACCGTGGTTATCCGTTAAGAGAAAACCGGCGATTTACAAGGCATCAAGGAGCAATCTCTGTTGCACTCTAATCTATGGAAGAAAGGCACATCAGCTCACTATAAGAACATTCACTACTGGTATACTTTGCAAAATCAACTTATATGAGGTAATATTGAATTCATTTTATTGATTATTGTCTAAGTCTCTTCCGCTGGAGACACCGAAAGGTGCACTACACTCTTTGAAGACATAAAGTGTAGGTTAGTGCTTGCACAACAAGTAAAAAGGTTTTTATGTGAATTTTTACCTAGATTGTCTGTATTTCAATCAGAATAAAATAATGAAAAGCTCAAGTTGAGCTTTGGGAGTGGACGTAGGCCGCAGTGCCGAACCACTATAAATATTATTTCTTGTGGTTGATTGTGATCTCTTTACATTGTGTTTCATGTGATCATCATACTTGTGAATACTTTAGTGTGTTAATTGCATTAATTAATCTATACTTGAAAGGATAAGTCAATTGATCAATCCTACAAATGCTAATTGATAATCTTATTAACAAGGAAAGTAAAGCGGCTTAAAGAAAATTGACAAAGATCAAAGGATATTGTAATTAATCCTATTCACCCCCCCTTTTAGGATAGAATTTCAAAACAAACATGATGAACATGGTATTTTCCCATGTTACTTGATTGAAGTCCATTAGGATCTTGTTGTCTATTGCATGTTACTTAAAATTTAAACTATATCAAATGGATGTTAAGAGTGTTTTCCTAAATGGGATACTTTAAAAAGAAGTATACATAGAGCAACTTACAGGATTTGTAGATCCTCATTTTCAAACTATGTGTATAAGCTCAAGAAGGCATTTTATGGTTTCAAACAAGCTCTTAGAGTTTAGTATGAGAGGCTCACAAGATTTCTACTTAATCACCATTTTGTTAGAAGAAGTATGGATAAGACACTCTTCATCAATAAATAAAATGGTATTATACCCATTGTGCAAATCTATGTAGATGACATCATTGTTGGGTCAATTAGTGATAAAATGTCACATGGTTTCGTCTAAACATTGAAGTCTGAATTTAAGATGAATATGGAAGGAGAACTTAAGTTCGTCCGAGGTCTACAAATGAGCAAACTCAAGATGGTATATTCTTAAGTTAAACCAATTTCGCTAAAGACCTTGTGACCAAGTTTGAATTATAAGAATCCAAACCTACAAATACTAATCAACACAAGTGATAAGATCATAAAGGATCTTGATAGAGCTAGGTATATTCCACATACTACTGGAGTATTATACGGAGCTTGCCTTACTTGACCGTGAGCTGACCTGATATATCTTTCAGTGTCAACACCTGTACAAGGTATCAAGCAGCCCTAAAGGACTCACATCTCAAACTGGTCAAGAGGATATCTGCTATGTTCACAGAATGTTAGATTTTGGGTTATGGTACCCATTTGACACCTCATATGTGATTGCAGGATACTTAAATACTGATTGGGCAAGCAATGTTGAAGATCACAAAAGCACAAGTGGAGGTTGCTTTTACATAGACAATAGTCTTGTTTCTTGGCATAAAAAAAAAAAATAGAACTCTATCTCATTATCAACTGCTGAAGCTGAATGCATTACAACTGGCAGCGGGTGCACCCAACTTCTCTAGATGAAGTAAATGCTTAGAGATTATGTGTTGATAGAAAGCACAATATGTTTATTCGTTGACAACAAGAGTGCGATAGACATCTTGAAAAATCTAATTTAGAATTCCAAGACAAAACACATTGACATCAAACATCACTTCATTAGGAAACTAGTGGAAGAGAAGGTTGTGTCATTGGATTATGTGAAGATTGAGGACCAGTTGGCTAATATTCCAACTAAGACACATGATTCAAAGTGCTTTGAATATCCAAGGGGTGCCATTGGTCTATATACCATGGGTTGAATCCATTTGGGTTAAGTCTAGATCTAGTGGCTTGAGAGTACATGCTTAGAACCTTGCTAAGGCCCCTAAGCATGGTGCTTCACTACTAGCATAACTCCCATCACTTGAAGAGGAATATGGTAAAATATGATCTATGACCAATCATAGGGTTTGTGACTAGTCATGAGGGTATTTTTTTCTAAGAGTTTGCATGTGGGTATTAAACCTTCGATGGCGTTTTTGCTCTCAGATTTTACCTCTTCGGCTCTTATTTGAACACTTCCTCTCCCTCTTTATTCCTTAAACCCTAAGGGATCATTCCCATTTGTGTTCCAAATCCGTTCTTCCTATAAAAATGGTTTAGAGAAAGCTCGCCATGCGTGCCTCCCAGTCATCCAAGGGAGGTTCTTCCATAGCAATGCCTGCCCTTATTGTCAACAAAGGGAAACAACTCATGAAAGAGAATCCAGATGCCCCAAAGTGCAAGAAGGCTCACAAGAAGGGTCCATACTCACCCTTCCATGATGCCAAGATTCTCTAGACCTACAAGAAGCTTTTCTCTTCTCGGTTGTTTATCTAAGAATGAATGGTCGAGGTTGAAGTCCTCTAGACCATACAATATTATGAGAAAATTAGCGAGCATGTCTAGCTTCCCCTATTCAAACTTTAGGGCCCATTCAAGATGAGGAAGTTCGCATCTTCTACTCCAATGTGTTCTTGAAGAACTATGCCGAATACTCGTTCTACTCAAAGGTTTGTGGGATGCCTCTGAATATCAATCCAAACTACATTACAAAGCTTTTGAAGATCCCTCATAAGGTGAATACCATTGTATTTCCCATCAAGAAGATGAGTCCCCAAGACAAGGCCACGATGAAAGAGAGGTTATGTCTTGAGCATGTAAATTGTGGTAGAAAACTCCCCTATTGCATATGCAAGCCCTTGGTGAAGTTTCTCCACCGCATGTTCACCTACGACCTCCTCCCAACGACTCATAGAATGATCTCACTCTACAATGGCGTATCTCATCTACAACATCATTTTAGGCCACCGGATTGACCTTCCCCTAGTCATTTGTCACACTCTACTTAAGACGGCCACTAATCAGCATCCCCCACTAGAAGTATCCTATTCCTAGTGTTGATCACCAAAATCCTAAAGGCCAACAAGGTAACCTTCAAGGTACCCGCTATGAAATGCTAGACCACTCATCTATTCACTATTGGAAGCCTCTTAAAGATGGGGTTTGTTGAAGAAGTGAGCAGTGACCCAAAAACAAAGAGGTCCTACCAGGTCAACACATCCAAGTTCATTGTCTCTTCTACCAAAGTGTTGGTTGTGTCTCTCCTTCACACACTTGTGTGAAAAGTGTCGAAGGTCATCTATAATTAGAGATGCCTCATAGATAATCAGAAGATGATTTTTGCCCGATTGATGGCTTAAAGGTCAGACAATCCACCAGTCCTTCAGTTAGCTAGTGTAAGTGAGGAGTACTACCTTAAGGAGGAACTTGAGGATGATACTAATGCAGAGGGAGCACATGATGGTCCAGATGATGCAGAGGATGAGAATGCATTTGATGTATTTGATGGGCATTTTGATGGAGATTAAGATGTTGAAGGTTATGCAGGTGAGAATTAGGGCTCCGAGTATGAGGAGGGGGATGAGTGAGCCCCTTTGGAGCTAGGATGGTTTCTTTTTTTTTACTTGAATAGTCCCAAGTATTTTTTTTAGGGTTTAGAAACTCATTTTATCATGTTCCAAACCATGGATCTTTATAACTTGTAATTTTCAGTGTTAAGGAATGGAATATATTTACTTCTACTGATCTATTTCAGTAGTCTCGTAATCTATTACTAGACTTTACCAATTCATGAAAAAAAGGGGGAGAAATTAGTTAAGGGATATGCATGATAGGGAGAGTATATATGTTGGGGAACACTGTCCTAAAGTTCTAAAACTAATGTCAATCCATAATAACAACTGAACTAAAATGAACTTCATGCATTACATTGGCATCCACAACATTAGCATAACACGTATACTTTATATTTAATCTATCATTTCATATTTTACATATAAGGCTTGAGGAAGGTATGTGCGTATGTTGTGCAGGGGATTGGTGTAATCAAGATACTCATGGGTTTAAAAGCTTGAAGTTTATCTCTATTGTTGTATCTTGGAAAGGTCTTGTAATGATTGGGTGTACTTCGGGGGTATGGGCATATGTACTTTTGGTAAAATCTTGTAATAGGGGTTTTGCCATGGAATTGTCAAAGGAGGAGATTGTTAGTGTATATATATGATTTGTTAATCCCATGGTCAAAACATGTTGGAAGGGCACTAAGGTTTTATAGAGTTATCTCCAAAATAAGAATTGCAAGAAGACTCAAGGCATAAAGATCAAGACTGGTAGTTGAGCTCTCAAGATCCCAAAAGGTAAAAGCATGCATGTAGCATGAGTATGGATATATAGTGAGGATCACAATGTGCTTTTGAACATATAGAAAGACCCCCGCAATGACCTAGGGGAAGCGATCTTCCTGAAAAGAACATAGACAAAAAATTCTTGATTTTTTTGTCCGTGACCAATCACAAAGTCCATGACTGGTCACACTTAGGACTATGATCCCAAAATGGCACTCTCGAACACTGGGCCCCTTGTCCATGATCAATCACAAATGGAGGGGTCATGACCCAGTGTGACCGGTCACAAATTCCATGACTGGTCATGACTGTGGTATATTTCTCTCAAAACCTCAGACCTTATGACCCTAGGTTCGTGACTGGTCACAATCTGATGTTTTATGACCAGTCACAAACCCCATAACCAGTCATGATCGAGAGAAACTAAGATTTTGAAAAACTCCATTTTTGAATGAACGGCAAGGTTATTTGCATGTTTAAAAAGATTTTAATCATAGGAATGTCAGTGATTCTTGCCCCTTATAAGAAGAAACTTTCCTCTTTAGGGAAACTCTTCAACCATTCAAGAGAGTGTTATTATCTTTGCTTAAAGTGACCTCCCAAGAGTGAAAAATGTTCTTCCTCCATTAGTTGAACTTCAAGCTATATAATCTCCTTAAAATCTCTCTCTTGCTACCTCCTCTACTCTATGTAGCTAGTATCTTGATGTGAGGTACTTGTGGATTGCCCCAAGAAGAAACCCTCATTTGCTTAGCTAAGCTCAAGGAGCTCTAGAGTCAAGGTTTGAAGTATTGTAAGAAAGATAAGCACACTAGCTCTTCCACTTGGTAAAAACAACAACATCAACCATTAAGTGGTAATCTTTGCTTTCTTTTTGCATTCATTTGCATACATATTCATATTCATATTATTTTGCTTCTGCTGAAGACACCGTGTATGACTACACTTGTTGAAGACACTAGGTGTATTGATTATCTTACTTGGTGTAAACAATTAGGTTTTTGGTATGTTTTGACCTAGATTGTAATAGCCAATCTTAATGAAAAATACCTAAGTTGATAGTGAGCTTTCGATGAGTGGATATAGGCCATCGTGACGAACCACTATAAATCTTGTGTTGTGGATTGCTTTGGGTGGTTGCTTGTCTCTTTACTCTCAAATTCATATCTACTATTGCACATCATCTATTTGATATTATTCTTGACTAGCTACATTATTAGCACACACACTTGCCTTAATTCAAAAGAATTAAAAATAAATTAAAAACAATCCTAATGAATTTAAAATGGGTAAACTAAGTAGGAATGCTATTCACCCCCTTTCTAAGATTAACCTATATGGTATTTCAACCATCATTAACTATTCTCAATATTTGTTCCACTTCCAATGATCTCGTGTAGAATGGATGGCGGCTTCTACCTGGGAAACCAAACCGTCTTGATTGTTTTGTGGCAACCCTTTCCTCTATAGGTTTATAAATACCAAGTCCAAGCATCAACTTATGTTCATCACTCTTCATCATGGTCGCATTTCATCCTTTCTATAATCATATTGGCAAGCCTCAATACTCTGGAGTGATTTCAAACTTTGTTAAATGCAATAATTTCCCTTCTTGGCCTATAACTGGTACACAAATTCTTCTGCTCATGAGAGCATTCAATGCTCACTTCACACATCATGTTCTTCATTCAGACCAACTCCCCACAGTTGGAGGTTGGTCATCTAGTCCCCAGTCCCCTTATTTCAAGGAGTTAGAGGGTTATATGGATCCATCAGCTAATTCTATGGTACTCCTTGGGTTGTGGAGGACTACTTTACGAATATCTACGAGACACCGTCTAGACCATCGGAGATGTGGTTTCCCCCTATACGTCACTTGCCTCCTACACTTGCTATGGTTTTGTAAAAAGAGCACTCATTGGGTGAGATATACTACTTGAGCCCCTTCCTTTTCTCTCTTGATCTAGAACCTTTGCTTGGGTGACTCTTGAGGTGGCTTCTAGAGAAGTGATGAACACACCTCATCCATGTCCCCTTGGCCAACGGTGACATACAGGTTGAACAATTTTTGCAGAATCTCATGTTATATCCCACATTCATCACCAACTTCTGTGCATTTTTCTCCATGGTTACCAGGCCATTTCATACTTTGGAAATAATGTATAGTCTTGATGTAAGCCTTTGTACCATTTCATATTGGATATTTTTTCCCTTAGTCATTATTTTTCTCAATAAGAATCCTTGTAACTGTCGACACACACACACACATATATATATAATAAAACATTATTAGGCCAGATTTTCCTATAATTCATTATACATTGTAGCATTAGACTCTTTTTTATTATAGGACATTTTTTTCCCTTATATAAGCCATTGTGTTTGGCTCATAATGTATGTTGCGAGATTTTTTGCCCTTAAACACCTATTTCCTTTAGTGCGATGCGACTCCAAATATTCAACATAAATTATTTCTTTGGCATGCATGAGTTGATGAATATTTTCATCAAAGATTTTATTGTCTTGCAATGGCCTGTTACAGGCGAATGGCCATTCCATTAACTCAGATTTTCTGCTTCCAAAGGCAGTGCTGCCCTCTAAAGCACATTATTGGGTCTGTCCTTTATTTGGACTTGATCCTCGACATGACTCAAGTCATTCCGTTGAGTCATTTTAAGTCCCCAAAGTGATATGCCATGATCTCTGAACCTTGATATCATGAAACCCCCAAAGGGAAATTCCTTCTTTGCACATAACTTTTCAAGGTTGGCCCCTTTTCTTCTTACTATCAGGGCCATGTTCTTAGGCATAAAATGCATGTTCTTTCTTTGCCCTTTGGACTCTCGATTTATTCTAATTCTAAGTTCTTCTCCCGAATCAATCTCCACCCTTGGTAATGAACTTACATTTTGTCAATTTTATCATGCTAGCTTCACTCAACTCTAGTTGTTGTAGGGCCTTCGACCATTATCAAGCTATCTAACCTTGTGACATTCAATTCTGCTTCTTGCCCTTGATGTCTTAATTGAGTATTCTTCTACCTTTACACTCTGCTCTAAAATAGCATGAGTCATGGTAGTTGACCCTATTGTTATGGGATAAGATTGTTCAATCACCCCATATTAAGTTGATGATGGTTATCTCGACAATTACAAGCTTTAGGACTATCATAACTAATCCCTGTCATGCAACCACCTGACTTTTGTGCCTAATTGTTGCTTTATCGGTCACTTCACAAATCATGACCGTATTAAAATTTACCTATACTGGGACATGGTTGGTCATGCTTTCTTTTACTTGGAACATCATTTTGTAGGCCAATTTACCTTGTTACTTGACTTTTCTTCTAGTACCTTTTTGTTCACAATCAACCCGGCATCGACCACCCTGCCAAAGGATTTTTCCTCCTCTTTCCCTTTATAAGAAGTTGATTAACTAATATGCTCAATTGTTGGCTTCTTGATACCTCGAGGGCCAGTGTCAAGTTTAGTGATGTTATGTTTCTTAGGAGACTAGTTTTCCCCATCTACTAACTCGGCACATGGTCCCTTATCCATTTGTCTCGAGGTTTTCCTAGCACACATTTCATGTGATCGTCTCTTCACCTCATTTTTAGAACCTCAACCATGTATCGACCTTGTGTTTCGATCGTTACTTAGTCAACTGAAAGGCTTGAGTTTTTTTCCAGCATGATCTCGAGATGGTAATTTTTGCTCGCAAAGAGGATGCTTGTATTTTTTGCCTAAGTCCTCATATGGCTATTGATGAGAGTTCTATTAACTCAAGGAGTTCCCTTGAGATACATGACTCTACATCCTTCAACAATCGATCCTTTTATTGAAGGCATCTCATATTGTTGATATCCTTATCACCTATTGAGGGGCCTCTTGGGTCTTCTCCAGAATGTGGGGACCTCTCGAACCCCTTTCAATATGGTAGATTTAATGCTCAACCAGGTTGGTTTTGGCCTTGTAGAAGTTGTTCTTCGTGACCAACCAACTTTTGATGAGCCTCTTTGTATAGACCACCCATCGGTATCTTGAGTCGTTGGTTATCGAGATGGACCACTACTCGACCTTGCCCCCCAAGTCTCCTCAGGATTTTTGGTGTAGAGTTAGTGAATTTTTTCTCTTTAAACCATTCCCTAGGGCTCTGCCCTAGCCTTCTTTTGGACTAACCTTATTTGACCATTAGCAGAAAGGTTGTAGCAATTGCCTTAGCCAACCTATCAAATGCATTGAGTCTGCCTTCAGACTCTTGGGGCTTCTTGCACCATAATTTCCAATGAAAGGAATCACTTCTACTTTCCAAGGTGTTAAATATTTCTCCCCCTTGAAGTGATCTTCCACTATGGTTGTTAATCTAGTTGATGGGTGGAATTTCTTCTTCAGGCTTTATCTCGGGCTTAGATAGCCTAGATGAACAGAATGGGTTTGGTACATGCCTCAACAAAGAGGACTTTTCGCAAACTTCAAAGGGACGTAATGAGAAAGACCAAACTTTGTTGATACAACAATTAATAGCACAATACAAACGCCTTGTTTAACCTAAGGAGTCATTGATCTTTCTAGGAGAGTGTGTCACTCAATGTTGAACAACTTGATGATAGGAATTAAGGTATAGACCAGGTCCAATCCACTCGAACCGAGTTACAGACTAATTTACATTACTCCTACTCCTACTCTTAAGATAGAAATAAAATTTGATGTTGATGTTGAGGATCCTTTCTTCTTTTGCTTCTCGCCTATTTATTTCAAGCCAACATTTATGGCAGTTGTAACTCCCCCTTCACATCGTTGGGTAGTCACTTGCACCTTCCAACTCTTTTTCATCGCCACAATCACTATCTTTATTCTCCGTTGTGGTAACGAATGCTTGCCATGGGATGTGTAGTGGCCCTACTTTGCTTGTTTTGTGTAAGTGATGGCCCACATTCGTTACTCGACATGTGTCTTGACTCTTGCTTCAAGTCTTCTTTAGGAGTATGCCACGTGTCTCCATCTTGTGGATGTGTTCCGAGATTAAACAAAATACACACGTCACTCATCTGTAAGCAGATTTTTAGGATGGTGCCAACAATCATCTCCAGCCATATGTGGTTTATGTCCCAAATCTTAATCATATAGGACGTCCATATGAACCAAAATTCCTATCTTGTATTTTCTATGAATTTTGCCTTTTGGCTTTCACAAAACCCATTTGTTCCTCGTACAAATTTTGAAATTTCACATACCTAAGTAATATCGTAGATTTTACAAATATGCCCAGTATTCATTTGTGGCTTGTACAAATTTTGAATGTTTCCTTAATAACTCTTTTAGATATAAACTAATGTAAATCAAAGTTATTGATAGGCATCAAATAATCATCAAGTCTCCACCACCCAAAATGACTGAGCATAAAACCTCTACTTATTTGCTAAATTCAGCGCACTAACTGAATCTAACCAGGAAAAGCATCAATGGAAATCATATGGTAGCCACCACACAATTTTTGAATTAAAAAAATGGTGGATCCATACTCAATTGTTTCTAACAAGTATCTTTCCAAACACAATCTCGTTGGTCATCTCGCAGTGGTTATAATTAATTAGTCAATAAAGTTAGGCTTTGTTTGGCAGCTATCTGTAATGAAATTATTTCATTTCAAATTTTCAAGGCATTTGTAGCCACAAGGTGTTGGTTCAAAATGAACTCATTCAGATTTATACTTGATTAACATATATCATTTCATTCTATAAAAAAACTAAGATGACTTCATTTCTAATGTTAGTTAACAAATCATTATAGACTATAGATCTGAATGAGTTCATTTTGAACCATCGCTTTATGGCTACAAATCTCTTAGGAATTCAAAATGAAATGATTACATTACAGGTGGCTGCCAAACAGGCCCTTATTTGTTGTAATAAATTCATCAGCCTTGGGTAAAGGTGAGTTTTCTCTGCACCTTTTTTTTTTTTCATAGAGAGTTTGCTCTGCACCTAAACATCTGGAAATATCAGAAATATGATCATTTCATGGACCTTAGGCCGGCTTGAGTCCTCAAAAAGTAATTGGGCCATTCAAGGTCATGAAGGAATTAAGTTTTTCAGGCTGAGGTCCAACCCAAACCCATAATATTCAGCAACGGGCCCAGCTGGTAGGCTTAGCATGGTCCTGGCCCATGCACAGCCCTATTTTTAACAAACCACAAACAGACCATATGAACCAAGAGTCGAAAGTGGTTAAGTAGCCACCCCACTGGTGCATTGCCCGGTCAGGTTCTCAAAACTAGGACGTGAGATCTTATCTTGATTGTGTCAGCCCTAATATCATTCTTACTTTAGTCACTCTCTAGGTTGTCCTACCAAATCCCACCTCTTGAAAATCATTTTTATGGTTTTAACCCTATACACCCCAGCCTTTGTGTTTGGGGACATGGGTGAGTAGACAATTTGGGAGTAGAACATTTGCTCTCCCTTTGGACATAAGTAGCACTGTCTTGTATGACATATATGAATGCGTCAATGAAGAAAGACAAACTAATATGTGAGTGACAGGTAAGTGGGTAGGGCCTATTCGTAACAAGCAATGGAAATGTCTTTTTTCCAAAGAACTAAGACACATGGATGGGTATGTGAAAGAAAGATAAATTGATCTATTTATAGCTTGATTGGTAGCCACTGTAATGTAATCATTTCGTTTGAGTTTCTCAAAGACATTTGTTGCCACGAGGTTATGGTTTGTAATAATCTCATTCAAATTTATACTCATTTGTTAATAACAATTAGAAATGAAGTCATCTTAGGTTTTTCTATAAAATGAAATGACTAATTTTAGGTAGCACAAATCGGTGCAAATCTGAATTAGTTCATTACAAACCATCCCATTGTAGCTACAAAAGCCGTGAGAAACTCAAATGAAATGATTACATTACAGGTGGCTGCCAAACGCAGCCTTAATTTAGACATGATAAGCCTTTGCGTCCGAAGTTAATTGCTATGTGTATTTTGATATCTCAATATTTTCCTTTATAATCTTGAGTACTCTCATTTCTGTTGGTCGGCAAACTCTGCAGCTGATTTCATAGCTAAGGATGCGATTAAAAGGAGCAAATGTTTATGGTAAAAAAGAAAAGGAAGCAAATGTTCAGTGACCAAAATTGATGTGATGATGTGTGACGTGCGTCACAAGATGCATAGGCATGTGTGTGTTTTTGAATTAGGTGCCTCTTTTTGGATACCTGCTTTTTAAAATGAATACTTATTTCTTGAAAACTTTTAACCCTATGCATACTACATGTCAGCTTGTGGTGTGATCACACATTTGGTCAACCTAATTTTGATCACAGAAAATTTTTTCTTACATCATAAACTCAGGTTCGTCTCACAAGGTGTCAAATCCCCTGCAAGGATTGGATATAATTCTGTCCAAAGACTTGTCCTCTTGTAAGGGAACTCACATCCTCTGCGATGTGACGAGAAATTAGTGCGCCGCCATGAGCCAAGACACAAAGGGGAGTGGGGCCTGCAAAAAGTGTATGGGCCCCACCCCCCTTTGTGTCTCGGCTAGTGGTGGTGCATTAATTCCTTGGCGCAGAGGATACAAGTCCCTTGTAAGGACCCTAATTTTGTACAATGAATTTTTTCCATTATCCAGAAAAAAGAAAAAAGAACAAGGAGAAGAAAAAGTAACTAAAGAAACTGTTGAATGGATGGGTGGTCCACACCCAATCTAATCATTCTCTTATATGTGACTAGGGTTGTCAATCGGGCCGAGTTGGTAGGGAAAGGTCAACCTGAGCCTAACCCGGAGTATAATATCAAAGCCTGAGCCCAACCCAACACCAAACTCAGCTCAAGCCATTGTGCCCTAACATGGCCCAATTTAATAAATTGGACTTTGGGTTAGCCTAAAGTTAACAACTAAGGCCCTATTTTAGATTGAATTCAAACAAACCTGAATTTAACAGGCTTGGATAATGTACGAATGAAGTTTGTACTTGTTGAGAGGATGTCTTTAATTCGCATGTCTCTCAATGAGAGACGTGTGAGGCTTTCACACGAAATAAAAACTTGGTTTTAGAAGTTACTTGGTATTTTGGGTATAAAAACTTTGTTTCAACGTATGGGTTATTAGGGTTTCTTCTCTTAGAATCTAAAACAGGATTTAAAAGAGAGAGGAGGCAGCCGGTGCTTTTGTAATCTTTGGTTTTACATATTGAAAGCTCTCTTGATCGTCTTTGTCCGTGGTCGTAAGGTTTAAGCCAAACCACGTTAAATTGTCTTGTGCTTTGTGTGTGTTTGTTATTTGCATTAATTTCTTCTTTTATTTATTGCTGTGTACAATCAGAAATCTAGGCTTCTGCACAACAATTGGTATCAGAGCCCTAAATTGCTATTAGGGTGTTCCGACATGGCGACAAGGTATGACGTAGAGAAATTTGACAGACATAATAGCTTCAATCTATGGCGCATGAAGATGCGTCTGTTGTTGGCTCAACAAGGACTGACCAAAGCTTTGATGGAAAAGAAAAAACTTCCTATGACGATGAAGGAAGACGAAAGGGAGGAACTTGACATCAAGGTACTTAGCATGATTCAATTATGCCTAGTAGATGAGGTGTTGAGAGAGGTTGCAAAATAGGAGTCTACAGCTGGGTTGTTGCTCAAGTTGGAAAGCCTGTACATGATCAAGTCTCTCATGAATAGGTTGTATTTGAAAACAACAGCTCTATACATTGAGGATGAGAGAATGTATGTCTATGAAAACACATCTGGATGAATTCAATAAAATCATTATGGATCTGAAAAACATCGATATTAAGATTAATGATGAGGATTAAGCTATCATTGTTTTATGCTATTTACCTGCATCATATAAATACTTTGTTACGACCTTATTCTATGGAAAGGATACCATCTCCATGGGGGATGTTAAGGCATCCTTGCATTCTAGGGAATTGAGAAAAAAGGTATTTGGAGAAAAGGATGAGGAGTAGGCAAAAGGTCTGTTTTTGAGAAAAAGAATAAAGGAAAAAGGTTTTGAAAGTGATAAAAGTCAGTCTAGATTCAAGTCTAGAGGAAAGGGAAAGATGTTGTGCTTTCATTGTAAAGAATATGACCACATGAGGAGGAATTGTCCAGAGCATTCTAACAGGAAGAAAGGTGATAATCCTAGTACAACATTGGCAGAGGAATAGGAAGAGTACATTGGAGATGTTCTCATAGTCTCCAAAGGTATGAACACATTTTCTCATGATGAATGAATATTAGATTTAGGTTATCTTATTCATATGTGCTCTAGAAAACAATATTTTGATATATTTCAAGAGAAGACAGGTTTTGTTTCTTTGGATGACGGGTCTAGTTGTGACGTCATGGGTGTTGAGATGGTGAAGATCAAAATGTTTGATAGGGTGGTTCATACTTTGGGTGGTGTGACATATGTCCTAAAGATGTAAAAAAATTTAATATCCTTAGGCCGGTTGGACTCCAAGGGTTACAGGAATTCAGCTACAGATGGAACCATAAAAATCACATGTGGCTGTTTGGTCCTGATGAAGGTAGAAAAGTGTGGTAATAGTTTACATCGTCTGATGATGAATACAGTGATTGATAGTTTTCCTTTGAGCTCGACTGGTAAATGGAAACATGGTGTATGGAATAACCATCGCTAGTGTAGGGTCTCTTTTGTGGATGCAACAAAGAGAGCTGATGCAAATTTTCAAGCAGTAGATGATGGTGAGGAGATTCGTGTGATTGGAGAGGATGGATCGAGGTCCCTCTCTGAAATTGACTAGGCAAGTCGGCTCGAAGCAACTACATATGTGCATTGGTTGTGTTATGATCGAGTCGGATGCTTTCAGAACTGAATTGATTCGATGGTATATGTAGCGGTGTTTTTTTAAGACCAATGGTTGTTTGTGGTGATAGCAAACAAGTTGCGATTTAGGTTCGAGGTAGAGGTGTGTTCCAAGTCTATATGGCACAGAGTTCACTAAGAAGGACAAGTGCAAGTTTTCTTCAAGGTGGTTTTGGAATGTGAGCCAAAGTAGAGTGTGGTGCACATATCATAGGCTTTGTGTCTTGTAAAGATACTGGTGTTTGAAGTATTCAAAGTTACCCTTCAGGGTTGTGTAGAGAAGATGGGAACAAAGTTTTTGTACTATATAAGTCTTGGTAGAATTATAGCCAATGTGAAGATTTGTTGAGAGGATGTCTTTAATTCACACGTCTCTCAACGAGGGATGTGTGGGGGTTTCACAAGGAATAAGTAACTTCCGTTTTGGAAGTTACTTGGTTTTAGGGTTTTTGGTATTTTGAGTATAAAAACTTTGTTTTAACATAGGGTTATTAGGGTTTCTTATCTTAGAGTCTAATATAGGGTTTAGAAGAGAGAGGAGATAGTCGGTGCTCTTGTAATCTCTAGTTTTACATAGTGAAACTCTCTTGATCATGTTTGTCCATGGACGTAGGCTTTAAGCTGAACCATGTTAAATCGTCTAGTGCTTTGTGTGTGTTTTCTATTTGCATTAATTTTTTCTTCTATTTATTGCTGCGTACGATCAAAATCCTAGGCTTCTGCACAACAGTATTAATGCATTTGAACAGAACTAAGGGGCTGATGCATCAATTCCGAAAAGTGACTTACACTTTTTGGGGCCTGCTTATCACTTTTCAGTGCTAATGTATCTGCCTCCTGGCACCATTCTAATGCATCAATAGAAATTTCATTTGTACATACTCTTTTCTGGAATTTAACATTCTGATGTCTTATTTTGGATTTAGTTCAAGCCAAATATGAGATAGCCCAACAGCCTAAACGCAAACCTTCTCCTCTGCAATTAATAGAAACATCTCAAACCTGTGCAAAAGTGCAACAAATTTGCATGAATGGTTTCTTTGTTTCAGAAGAATATGTACAAGATAAGATGAAATTTTTCGGGAGCTATGTTTCATACTACTGATGAATTAGATATTACATCTTCCAAACTAAGTTTCATACAACTGATGAAAGGTAATTTATATATTGCAAAGTTATCAATACATAAAAAACATTTATACCATGTGATCATTTTTCTTGAATCCAAAACTTCATGGATGATGTTGATAATTCTTTCCACACAGGAATGCCTTTGTGTCAAAAAACAAAGGCATTATATTTTGAAATCAGATCACTATTGAGAAAAAGGCCAAAACATAAAATAAAACAAGTTCTACAAAAGGAATGCAGAGTTCATGTAAAAATAAATAAATACCCAAATTAACAAAAAATCCTCATAGCTTTAAATTAAAACAGTGTCATAGTAAGTGGGCTAAGCTCATGGTAGGCAAGGTCAGTGATAAATGGATCATTTTTTTTTTTTGTTTTGAACAAGTTCCTGCTAGAATTTGATAAAGATCAGGGTAGTCCATTGATGGGACATTAATTTTAGAAAGCCAAAAAAAGTACTTAGAATTTTGCAAGTCCTTACCATTGGCATCAATGATTTTATCCTCAACAGGCTTTGGAATATGAAGGATTAAGGCCCAGATCCCTGCCGAAGCAGGCTAGAATGCCACTGAAGGGATTCCCATCTTCTTAGCAATCTGCATTGCCCACCTGACACATTCATCAACAATGATGCATATGATAATATCATCATCCAATTTGTTGATTTCTACTATTAATTCCTCTCAATGCCCAACCATGGTATTTCTAATAGAATTTAATAGCTTATTCATCTAGTTCCAGTCTTCCTCTAGTTCCATGTCATATAGGTTAAAGTTTATATCATAACTATACACCGTTGGATTATCTTTTAATTTGAAGGTATAAATGTTTAGGGTTGGGTTTAGTTTGGACCAAACTTTGGGCTTCTATAATTTTATGTGTATTTTGGGTTGGGCTAAAAAAATTATGACAGAGCCTAATCTGAAAAAAAAAATACTTTGGGCTTGAACTTGCTCCAGCCCAATTGATAGCTCTATAATGGATTGTAGTGGAGTATACATTTTTATATCGAGATGTGATGGCTGAGAAAACATCATCACTCATGAGCACAACTAGACTTTTGGATGCCATATGCACCAAGGTTAGCTAGAGGGGGTGTGCCTTTTTACTCGCATCCAATGGATAAAGGAGCAAATTTCCTACACAGGATTTGGTGTCTAGGGCACCAGGTGACTTCATTTATAATAAATGGGTGGGAATTTGAAATTTCATCTAATCCCTGCCCATTTTATTCTATGTGAAGTCACTTGGTGTCCTGGACAAAACATCTATTTCCAATGGATAACTATTGAGTGTGGCTCGAATTCTACCTTGTGTTCCAGATGTTATTGATGTCTCAGAAAAGTACTAGTGATCAAGCCATGTGTCCGCTTGCAGGGGCAGTGCACCCCCTACTCAGGGGTCCAGGGGCTTCGCCTCCGACCGCTCGACTAGACCCATTTTTGTAACCCGACCCATGACCCGCTTCAATTCTCTTTTGTGTAACCACATATATAAGATGCGTTAGGGTTTTCTGAGAGGGATCTCGACTTTGACAAAGTGAGAAAGGGGCGGAAGGGTGTATTTGGGGCTTAGGATTTGAGCTTGTTTTCTTTGTAATCTCCTTTGTTCATAGTGAAATTTCTTGTTGTCTTTGCCTGTGGATGTAGGCTATAAGACAAACCATGTATATCGTTGTGTTTTGTGTGCTTTGCATTTCTTGTTTACTTCATTTTTCTCTCTAGTTTGTGGGTTTAGTGGCAACAATAACTCTAAGTAGAGGGAGAAGGACAGCATTCTACACCATTCTTGAATGTATAAATCATCCTCTCTTTTTTGTCTCTTATTCAGTCATTGTCAAAACTCTTATATACTTGTCTTTTAAGTGTGAGTGATAACCGTTTTACCAAAAAAAAAAAAAAAGAAGTGTGAGTGATAACCAATGTCACAGAACCTTATCACAATCCCATTTATAGCCATTTTACTTTAACCCAACCAAATCCATCCCAATGAACCACTTGTCAATAGTACAGTGACAATCCATTCTTCTTCTACTCATATTAATTGATGGTCTATGTGGTACCTCTTGATGCATCTCTTTCACAATCCTTTCAATATCTTCTTTCCAAAAGTAGGGTAATGATAAGGGGAATACTAGCTCATAAGTTATATAATTGAAGCATAACTCAAGGTTTTTAGCAATTTTCTTATGATGAATTCGAAATAATAGCTCTCCCCTATAAGGTAA
>JAOXJP010251221.1:0-21980 GCA_025762735.1 Platanus orientalis
CCCTACTACACTATTTTGTTTCACTCAGAAGATCGTCCTTATCCCATATCACTTATTTGGCAAGCAAACCTTGATAGATGACGGGTCATTATCAGGGGAAGCTTGGGAGTACCTCTGTTCTCTCAGGAGTGGTGAGCTAGCCTCGAGAAGGGTAACCATCTTCATGTTGAGACTTACAACCCTCATAGATTTTCTCATCAATTCTCCTATTTTCAGGGACTAGTCTCTCTCCCTACCCATATAAAAATAATGGGTAAAGCAACCAGCCTAAAGATGATTCAAAAGGCCTAATTGTATTTTGTGAGATCAGGCATAGGCAGCCAGGCGGTTATCCCTAAAGAAATGGCTGAGCAAGACAACCTTCAATTTGACTATTGTTATCCCAAGTGGTGGTATAATTCATTCTTTTCAATTGTAAGATACAACGAAGATGGGGAAAACTCCCGTGTTATTTTTTATGACAGTCAAGGTACCATAATAATGGCGGACAAGTCCCGAAATAAAGCCTTAGCCAATAGAACATTGGTCGTCCAATGGCCTAAGAGATCCAATAAGCAATCAAGGGGCCATCAAGAAGATACAGAGTCAATCCCACCATCTCCCTCAGCCACTGAAGAAGAGGAAGAACAACTACATAAACTGAGGAAAAGAGGTGCAAGAAACAAATCCCATGAGAGAAAACCTCAACGCATCCCATCTCCTGACCGGGCTAGAGAGCCAGAACAGATGCCTCCCATCCATGAAAATGATCTTGAAGATATTGGGGGTTATCCCATTGAAGAGCCCCAACAAACAACAGTAAGGGCAGAACAATGCAAAATCCCCTATATTAAAGAATTTGTATCAGGGGGCAAAACTCCCGAGGAACGGAGGCAACTAGCCGATATATTACCAGTGATGCAGGAGCAATGCCTAGTGTAGCTTTTCAACTGTTCCTCCCGTATTTCTACCGAGAGAAGGGTCACACCCGAGAGTCATGATGAACGAGACACGGCTCCTGGTAGGCCTGGAAGCCTAGAAGATCAAGAGGGTCATCGAGTATTCAACATTATGCCTTCCATCACCAATTATATGGAGTTTGCAACATGATCCAAAGAGAGTTGAAGGTCTTGTGGGAGCATGGGGTGACTGTGCATGAATTGGTTATCACCAGAAATGGGTATGACTTGGAAGGTCACTTCTTGGATTATGTCTTTAAGAAGGTGATTGGCATCACAAGGGAGCTTCAAGCATATATCCCTATCGTCCAGGACATTTCTTTAGTGACTTGCGATTCACTTCCTAGTTATAAAAAATATCATGAATGAAGTAATAACCACAGGAATGAGTCTACCCTTTGTGACATTTGAGTCTACCCATGGGACCATAGAGAAGTACTTGGGGGAAGATGAGGCACTTCGTTTTGCAGTTGAGTGTTTTCTTGCCACCGATCAGCCTGCCCATTTTAGCAGTGAACCCAGAAATGAGGAAGAAGCAGCAGGTCAGGTCCAGCAAGCCTTAATTACATTGCGTGAGATACCTAGACAAGAATCCTATGTCCCTTTCAAAGGAAAAGGTGTAATTGAGGACGATGAGTCCTTAAATATTGATAGGGAAGGGGCTTCTTCGAGTGTTCGAGAGGTTAGTGTATCTTCTTACGCATCTTTCAAGCAAGAGCCATGGAATCCTCTTTCATTAACACCTTTTAGAGAGCATGTCCAGGTATACTTATGACTTTAATATATCTCACTTTGCCATTTTGAATTCCTTTGTCCTCATGGTTATTTGCCAACAGGTTTCCACAAAAGAGTTTGTGGAACCGACACCTTCTGAAGTGCAAAGACCACCCATTGATGAGAGCCATCCTTAGGTGACCGAAACAAGGGAGCTTCATGTTTCAAGGCCAGATTTGGTGACCAAATAGGCGAATAAGGCCTGTCCTGCCATCACTCTTGAGGAGCAACGAGACCTGGTTGAATCATTGTTGGGCATGAATTTTAATGGAACAGATATGAACTCCTCGCAAGACTCTGAGGGGTTTATGGGCCTTTAGGTTCCCTCTGACAACCTACGAGACGTGGTTATGTCCAAAATGGAGGACCTAGTAGATTATGAGGACTCTGAGAAAGACGACCAAAGATGGATTGATGGCTCTTTGGAAAGGAAATCCGCTGGCCAATGAATCAGGGAACATTGATGAGGGTCATGATGAATCACTTACAACCACCACTAAGGCGAGTGGTCAGACAACCCAGGATGCTAATGAGGAAGTTCCTATTATAGGTAATCTTTCTAACTCTGCTGATGCAAGGATGTCTGACATGCATAACCTTACTAAGGCAAACTACACCTAAGACAAGGTTACTGATGAAGTTAGCGAGACTACAGTCATATCCACTAAAGATGCCTTTGCTGCTTCATCTACTTTACCCATTGAGGAGGGTGACTTCATAGTCAATAAGGTACCAATCACGGAGGTGACTCGGGAAGGAGACCTGATCCAAGAGGATCTAACAGTTGATTTGAATCCTTCTGAATCAATGGTGGTAGGCGAGGGTCATCCTCAGGATGAAATAGTCTCTGAGAAAGGTATATATATATATATATATGTCATCCCCTTTTATACTATTCATGACATTCGTTTATGTGTTCTCATGTGCTGAATTCCTCTTTTGTCTTTAACCTAGCTAATGAGGAGATGCTCCTTGTAAGAAAGGATTCTATAGAGATTCCTCCCATGGATCATGGTAAGCTTTTTTCTTGTTGTAAGATGCATTCTTGTACACCTTTTCTGACACTTCTCCTTTACTTATGCAGACGATATCGTGTGCACTACTAGTGCCGTCAGGCGTTCTTCTAAGATTGCCTCAGCGTGCATGATCCATCAAGAGATGCTTGAGCTGATGGTAGTCTTAACACCTTCATCACCTGATCTTACAAATACACGGAATGAGGTGTTGGTGGCCCTTACTGAAGATGTAGAGACCCACATTTGCAATGATAGATTTTGACGAGGGGTGTAGATGTACTTTACGTCTTTGGTTAGGCAATCAACACTAACATCAGAACTTGTGGATATCGAAAGTAATACTGAGGCCCAGGCCAACCTAGACACTACGGAGCCTGAGAGGAAGACCTTGATGGGGAAACTAGACCAAGTCTATGATTCAGTGGCTAGCCTAAAAAGAACTTATGAGGGTGCAAGCTCGAATTGTAAGTCTCATAGCAACCCGGGAGGCGAAAGCGACGGAAGGGAGTGCTCTTGAGTAAAGGATTTCTTCAGTTTCCTCTATCATAGACCGTCTTCGTGAAGAGTTTGTTAGGCAAGGTGATCAAATCTGATCCTCCCTGACCATAGAAGAGAATTTATGTAAAGGTCTCATTTCTACCTTTCCAAAATGATATGTTGGAAGAGGATGTAAAACCTCTTTTGTTAATGAAAGAAATGATAGAACTTTATCCTTTGTTGTCTTATTTTTTTCTTGTCATTTCCCTTTTTTATTTTCCTTACTCGACATTGTAAGAGTCAAGTGGAATTGACTTTATAAGAGTCAAATGTGACTGACATTATAAGAGTCGAAAGTAACCAACATTATAAGGGTCGCATATGATTGGGGTCATGAGGGCCGAATATAGATGTCATTATAAAAGTTGATATGTAGTCGGCCTTATGAGGGTTGAATATGGTTGACATTATGAGAGTCAAATATGTAGTCGACATTGTGGGGTTGAATATGGTTGACATTATGAGAATCAAATATATATATATATATATATATATATATGTGGTGGCCATTATGACCGCCATATGTAATCATCATCATAAAGGTCAAAATTGATTAACTTTATAAGGGTCATTTGGCATTTGTGAGAGCCAAATATGGTCAACTTTATAGGAGTCGGGAGCCAAAAGCTGCACTCATGTGTGTTCTTTTTAGCATAAATTAGATGTCATGCCTTTACGGGAGGCGTTGTGATAGTGTATCCCTGAGGCGATGTGAGGGGCATCCTCCAATGTCATCACCGAATGGTCACCTTTTAAAGGGTGCCGAAGAGACGTTTGTTGAATTAGGACCGACGTAATAGGATGAATTCGTTGTCTTTGTTTTCTTTTCAAGGCACCCTTTTCTAAAAAGTTGTGGCTGCTCATGTTTATAAATAAGAGGGTTGTGCCCACTACCCTTCTCATTCCTTTGGCTTTTGCAAACATTCTTTATTCTTGTGTTATAGACATGGGTCCCAAGAGAAAAACCGTCAATGTTCCTGAAATTAGAGAACCATTTGAATCTAAAATGAAGCGGATGGGTCTTCCTCGACTGAGAGGGAGGGTGTTGTGCCTTTATTTGACCATGGTACTCTTTAAGTCCCTTGTTTATTCTATGCTTAGTCTTTTTAGTTCTCAGGGTCTGATGTTACTGCTTTCTTTTGCGGATATATTAAGGATGTCTGTAGTTAAAGAAATGGAGGCATAAGTCAATGAGGCTCACCAAGAGTGTGATGCACTAATCAGGCATTTGGTTGGCCTATCCGCTAAAGAGGCAGATGTTCTTTTCGTTCGTCAAGAGATCTTAGATGCACTGGACTGCATAGAGGCATGTGTGTACAATTCCGAGTTCTGGGGCACAGTGATGTGTTTACTTGATGCTTTTCTGAACTTTGCAAGGCAAAGCACATCAAGGTTTTAAAAGTGCTAGAGCATGACGTTCGCCTATGCCTTCAGGAGGAGTTCAAAATGGCAGACCTAACTACCCAGCAGACCCGGGTGTTAGGCAAGATCAGGCCACTAGTGAGGGATACTAACGAGTTAATGGCGTAGATGGAGGCGTTGAAGGAACACTTCAACAAAGTTATGAATCGCCTAAAATCTCACAAGAGGTTTGTCGATCATGTGGGTAATTCTATTCGCCAAACCATTTATATGGTGGATCATTGCAGGGGCGAGTTGATGAGCCGAGAAATGAACTGACATGATGGAGTCTCCAAAGAGGCTATTTATAACCTGAACGTAGCACAGTCAGATGTCAATGCAGTGAACGATGCTCTAGAGGTGAATGCAAAGTGTTACCTTCGTTGCATGCCAAACTCTAGGGTTTTAGTAGGCCTGACTCAGCAAGAGGCTAAGAGTGTAGTGTAGGGGTAGGGCAGAATGCCCTTGGTTGTAGTGGCCTCTTATATTAATAAAAATGTTAATTTTCATCCATATCTGTGTACCTTCAATTTTGTAGTGTCAAAATTTATGTCAATTTATGTGCCTTCCAAAATTTTGAAAGTTATATTTTTCCTTTCCCTCCTTTGAGAAATGTATCATGCAGTTATAGAATGGAATGATAGAGTTCTCAAAGAGAAAATGTGGAGTGGGTGATGATGGGGCTGCGCCGATCTTGTTATGGCAGGCTACCTATGTACCCTAGAATAGCATCAAGCCCAATCGTAGTTCGATTATAGGATTTTGGGTATTTTGTCCATTTTTTGCCCCTAATGGTTGTCCACTAGGACTAGGGTTCACTTACTTTTACATCCCATTGCCAATGTTGATTTTCAATGTGATCAGCAAGAAGCTATGAATGGATTGTTTTACTTGTGGTACCAATATGGGTTTTGGCCACACCCTTTCCATCATGCGTAATGCATGTGTTTCCATTTTTTGCCCTTAGGATCCCTTAACCTAAGACTGTGGATTGCCTACTTTTTGCATCCCATTACCATTGTTGGTTTTTTATGAGATCAGTAGTGATTGATTTTTTTAAAGATGTGGTTGCATCCAGGGGAGATAGAAACCCGGACTGCCTACATACCTATATATGATAGGATCAAATCGACGTAGTTCCTTGAAGACCATCATGGGTCGTTTTAAGGGTAATATATCTTCAAGAATCTGGCATTAGTAACTAGGAGAATGTGGTTGCCCTCCACATCACGAAGCAAATATGTGTCGTTAAGATAGGCTTTTTCAACGACATATAGACCGTCCCATTTAGAGGCGAATTTACCATTTTTTCTTCTCGTAGGATCAAGTGGCGACCTCGCAAGAAGGACGAGCTCACCCTTGGTAAATGAGCGAAGCTTAACTTTCTTGTTGTAAGCCCTTGCCACGCGGGCTTAGTATAATTCCAACTGCTATTGTGCTGCAAGCCTGGATTCATCGAGTGTTTCAAGTTCTGAAAGGAAAATCTTAGTAGCCTCCACTTTTTTTAAGCCATCCTGTATTGCAACCCTTAAAGAGGGGACTTGGATTTCAACTGGTAGGACTGCCTCTCCTCCAAACACCAGGGAGTATGGGGTTGCTTGTGTGGGTGAACAAAAAGTAGTACAATATGCCTAAAGTACCTCTGGTAGGCGCTGGTGTCAATCTTTTTTATATTTAGCCACCATTTTCTTGTTGATCTTGTAAAGGGTTTTGTTGAAAGCCTCTATTAGACTATTAGCTTGGGGGTAGTATCGTGAAGAGTGTTCCAAGTCGATGTTGTATTTTACCATGAGTCGGTATAGGGGTGAACCCACGAATGGTTGCCCATTATCTGTAATTATGCGATCAGGGACACCAAACCTATATATGAGGTGAATTTTAACAAACCAGACGATGTCAGAAGCTTTAATTTCTCTCAGGGCAACAACCTCTACTCACTTAGAGAAGTAATCTATTACAGCCAAAATGTAACGGTGCCCTTTGGCAGAAGTCGGAGTAATGGGTCCCACTACATCCATTCCCCATTTGAAAAATGGCCATGAACAAAAGGTAGTGTGAGCGGTTCAGTAGGCACGTGGCAGTAATCGTTGTGTAGTTGGCAAACAAGGCATCTCTTTGCATATTCAATACAATCAACCACCATTGTTGGCTAATAGTAGCCAAGTCTTTTTAACTGGTATTGGAGCTTAGGACCGCTCTGATGTCCGCCGCACATGCCGGCATACACTTCATTCATCACAGTGTTGGCCTCATTGGCTGATAGACAATGTAACAATATGACGTCAAGTGACCTCCTATATAGTTGATTACCCTGTAAAGTAAATCGAGTGACATGTCGTCTTATTTTAGTGTACTTGATGGGGTCGAATGGCTCCCTTCTATCCATGAGATGCTGAATTGAGGGCTCGCATCAATCTTCTTCTTACAAGGTTGGTTTACCATCCATACCTTGTGTGTCACACTCGTGTAGTTCGGTGTTGCAAACAAGGAGGGCATCATCTTCTATAGATGAGGCCAATGGGGACACGACCCTTTTTTCTCTAATGTGAATAATGAGATAATCATCCCTTAGATGTGTGAGAGATGTTGCCAAGCTGACAAGTGCATCGACTTGCCCGTTATGGTCCATTCTGATATGTTGTATCTGCAAGTGCCTAAATAACTTAGCTAAGTCTTTAGCCCTCTAAAAATAAGGTGTGTGGCTTGGCTTTTTGATGTGGTAAAGGTTGTTTATCTGACGGATGACGAGCTCGGAAGCTCTATAAACTGTAAGGTCATTTATAGGGATTTCCAAGGCCAGTTCAAGGCTTGTGATCAGTGTTTCGTACTCAGTTTCATTGTTTAAATGCTCTTTCGTCAGTGTAAGGGAGTGCATGATGATGCCATTATCTGGGGTGACAAAAACAATGTCGATCCCTGAAGACTGATCTGTATTGTCTCCTAGGGTAGAAGAAGGGCATTGAGAATCTCCGTCAAAGAACATTTCCCTGTCTTTCTTTATCTGGACTTGTATGACATTCTCGTCCAGTAATTCCATTTGAAGGGGTGAATTATCTGGTACTAGGTGCACGACTAAGAAATCTACCAATAATTGTCTTTTAATTGCACGCTACGGGACATAATGAATATCAAACTCTAAGAGAAGAACAGTCCACTTAGCAATGTATCCTTGCACTGAGAGATGGCTCATAAGGTGTTAACCCTTGATATAAGGTGTACCATCGTAATAGGGAGATAGTGTCTCAGCTGTTGTAGTACAAAGATCAGAGCCAAACAGATCTTTTCGATTGGAGAATAGTTTAGCTTAGCTCTGACCATCGTCCTGCTGAGATAATATAATGCGTACTCCTTACCTTCCTCATTATGTTGGACCAGCAATGCCCTAAGAGATGATTCCATGGCTGCCACATATAAGAGTAATGGTTTACCCATAGCAGGGCTCATGAGTACCGGTGGATTCAACAAAAATTGTTTAATGTTGTCAAAAGCATTTTGACGGGCTTGGTCTCATACAAAGGAACTCCCTTCTTCATTAAGCGTGGAAAAGGCTGGCAACGTTCTGAAAGATTTGAGATGAACTGGCGGATATATGCGAGTCTTCCCTATAATCCCTATAATCTCCTATGGTTGTAATTTTCTTAGGATTTATCTCGATTTCCATATGTTAAACAATAAATCCGAGAAATCACCCTAATGATACACCGAAAGCACATTTGAGAGGATTCATTTTCAAATTATAGCAACGAAGCCGTTGAAAGACCCGGTCTGGATCATCAATGTAATGTTGCCTTAGTTTTGTTTTTACAACCAAGTCATCGACATAACATTCGACTACATCATGTAACAGGTCCTCAAATATATAGGTCATTGCCCTCCAATAGGTGGCACCCGCATTCTTTAGGTCGAAGGGCATGACCCTGTAACAAAAAATCCAAATCGGTATACGAAATGCAGTAACCTCTTTGTCCTCTAGAGCCATTTGGATTTGATTATATCCTGAATAACCGTCTATGAAAGAAGGAGCTTCATACCCCGTGGTGGTATCTACCAGTAACTCTGCAAGTGTTAGAGGGAAGTTATCCTTTGGGCATGCACTATTAAGGTCTCTATAATCGATACACACCCCGATCTGACCATTCTTCTTTTGTACAGGTACAATATTAGCGAGCCATTTTGGGTATCGGACTTCTGGAATGAACCTAGCTTCAAGCAGCCTTTTCACTTTACCCTTTATTTTGTTAGTGATATCATGCCTAGCTTTATGAGGATGTTGTTTAACAGGCCTCTGGGATGGGTCAATGGTGAGCACGATGAATAACCCACATTGGGATCCAATCCTGGCATTTCAGAGTAACTCCAGGAAAACACATCTTGGTTTTGCCATAGGAATTCTATGTATTATGTTTGTTCTTCTGAGAAAAGACGTGCACTAATGAAAGTAGGACATGGATCTTCCTCTGTTCCTATATTTACTTCAATCAAGTCGTCTACTATTGCTTAACCTCTATTTTTAAGTTTTGGAGGAGTAGGCATCACTGATTCCATGATAAAAGCTTTAGAGTGCGACGGTTATGTTTCTGTGAACAAGCATTCGAAGGGAGCTTCCTCTAACAAGTCAATCTCATGTGTCATTATTGCATGTGAAGAAACTCTCAACTTTATGGGTTTTCTGCTCATCCCTCTTGTGTCATCCTAATTTTTAGGATGGAGAACTAACTGTTCAAACTGCTGGGTTAGAACTTCCTTTCCTTTATAAGAGTTCTTTAATTTCCCCTGCTGGTCGGAATCAGAGTTTCGACGCAGCTGAGGAGCCAACTTCATATGCGGCAATAGACTGTCTGGCTCTTTAAGTTCTTGCTCCAATGTAGGACCTGAATGGTTGATAGGTCGGGTAGGGCCTTCAGGTAGGAAAATGGAAGGTATCCGGTAAGAGTCAACCCATGCTCTTGACAAATGTGCCAGTGGGAGGACAAAATCATGCGCTACTGACTCAGGTAACAACATAGGTTTGTCCTTAGTAGTTTTGACACCATGCTTTACCTTAAGCTTCTGAGGCTTGAATCCACCTTTGTTGTTCCTTGTTGGGGTTTCTAGGGGATCAGTCTTTTGATAATATGTGGCATTGGTGAAGTAAGCATCTACCATTTAGAATGGATTATTATCAACAATTATGGCACCCTGAGTATCTTGCCAGGGGTACTTAATGCATTGGTGATTCGTTGAGGGGACCACCTGGAACTTGTGCATCCATGGCCAACCTATGAGAGCATTGTAAGCAGTGTCTGCATCGATTACATAAAAAGGTATCTAGTCTTCTATGTGGCCAAACTTTGTCCTTAGCCTAATGGAATTGAGAAGACACTGCTCATTCTGATTGAACCCTTGGATAACGAGTGTATTGGGTCTAAGTTGAGATGGATCTACTCCCAGGTAGCTAGTCTAGTGTTTTAACTTGAAGTATGTTGATTATTGATCCGTCATCGATCATAACTCTAGACACAGGCTGATTATCAATAAAACCTATGATGACTAATGGTCAATTATGGCCAGGATCATCGGAGTACCGATCGGTATCTTTAAAAGTGATGGTGGGCATACTCAATCCTGCTCACATTGCAGTTTACCAAGAAGCCCTAGCAATCTCATCATTTGTGGTAAACTCGTCTAGGTGAATTAAGGCATAGATCATAGAAGTCCTGAGCTCTGGTGACATACGGAGAGCGTCATACACAGGTAACAATGACGGGATCTTTTTAAGATGTACCATCACATCATATGGGATAAGGTTTTTTGTCTTCTTGATAGCTTTGCTATGTTCCTCTTCCAAATTTGTCTTTTTTATTGCATTAGCTTATTGATTTGTCGTAGGGCCCAATAGTGGAATCTGCTTCCCAGATCGCAGCTTGACTTGGTTGACATATCGAGGATGTGGCTGGTGTTTGTCCACCGGGGTAGTGATTTTAAGTTTGGTAATATTGCAAGCCTTTATTTGCGGGTTACTAGATATTTCATTCTCAGAGAGATCCTGAGATGCAGAGGCGAAGCTAGAATCATCATCACTAGAGCTGTCTGAGTCAGTGACCAAGGGTGGCATGTCTTGTAAGGCTAAATCGCGATGTCGGGTCTGCCATAGGTTTAGGGCATCGTCGTCTTCATCAATTGAAGTCAAGGAGTCATTAGCATCCATGTTGACATCCCATTGATATTGAGGCAGGAAATGTACCACACTTTATATATATTAAAGATCATATATGTATGCCCTTTGTCGATGATAAAAACGATAAATGAGCATTGGCCATGAGGAAACATAGCAAGTCGATAAAGCTAGATACCAGTCAAAAGCATGTGAATCTAGGGAAATTGGGAAAAGTCGCACCAACAAGTCATGGCCAGTGGCTGACAGACCAGTTTCTTATAAGAAGCAGCTGGTATGGAAATGGGGATCCCCATCCCTATGTGTAGTGTGAGCTAAGGGAGCTAATAGTCCTTTGGGAATTGAGTGAGGTATGCCTCTTGTCTGATAGATTGCCTTATTTCACCAAACCGGCGGGAATCCAACAGTTGTGCGATAATCCAATCAGGGGTACCTTCACATTCTTCATATGTCTGTTGATGAGGGGGTTGTCTCAAAGGATCCGTATTCCAAGGGTCATATGGTTCCATGCCTGACCTCATAAATTCGTGAATAAACATTTCGATTAAGTGGCCCCAAGAATGTATGCTTTGTGGTCCTTGATCCATGTACCAATCCAATGGAGGACCATTCAGGGAGAGCGGGAATAGCCACAATAACAAATTATCATTGTGCATTACCTCTCTACAAGACATCATGAACTTAAACAGATGGCGACATAGACATTGATAGCTTTCATTTGAAAAAGTCGCGAACAGTGGAATTTCAAAACCGGGAGGGAATGTCTCAAAATAGACTGATTGTGGTTTTTTTGTGTTTATCAATAATAAAATTACCACTTGCAATAGGACAAATCCTTGTAGGATAGATCTATGTTGAGGGTGTCGAACCTCAAGAACTGCGTTGGTTTAATTGTTAAGTGTATTAAGATTTAATCTAAATTAATTATAGATAAAGGTGATTTGTTTGTTTTGATTTTTAAAATAAAATGCAAAAATCAAATTTAAATTTAATGGAATAAAATATAGGGAATTGATTTCACCACTAACCTCATAACAATGGTTAACTGTATTTAACATGGGGATTTAATTTTATGCATGATATAACTTGTGTGTGGTTATCAATCACACAATAATGTCGTCATAAAAATTTCTATTATTAAGAAATAAATATAATCCATCTTCGGTTGGCACGGATCATCCGCCTAAATTACTCTAAACTAAGATGCGGAACGATCCGTCTTCCCTAGGCATGAACTATCAAATCTCTTAATTATGTTACACACAATCAAAGGATAAACATAACTCATCTTCGGTTAACACGGATCATCTACTTAAATTACACTAAAGTATAGTGTAGTACGATTCGTCTTTCCTAGGCATGGCCTATCAAACCCTCTTGATTTTGTGTCAATTAAAACCGTTGCATAATCATTATTCTTATAATCACAGAAAATAAAAATAATTAGGGCTCAATCATGATAAAAATATTTCTAAGACAAGATAATAATTTCGTCAAGATTTAATATAAAAATTAAATCAATTGCAATTGCAATCCTCTAAATTATGCAACCATCATAACATATGTAAAAATCCCTAATAAAAAATACAATTATACCATTGTTATTTGGAAAGGGCTACATCAATACCCTATGGAGAATTTAGCTGTTTATGAGGAGGCTAGAAATTGCTCTGAAATTTTCTATTTTGTTGTGTATGGGCTGCTCCGCTTCTCTGATTATTTTTTTCTTCATCTTGGCAACCACAGTGGGAGAAAAGTTAAGAGCGAAGATCCCCTTGGTACCACCTTTTATATGCTTATAGGGTTTTTGCAAAAGAAAGGGAAAAACCAAGAAAATTGGAGAGTGAATCTGCCAAATCCCATCACCCGCAATTGGGACAAGTTATGGCCAAAATACCGTAGATGACTCAAATTTCTCTGTTCAGATTTCCTTCCAAATTTGGAGCTACGGATTTCTTCTCTTAGATTTGGGTCCCACGAAATTTGTTGGTTGATTTTAAACTTCCTCTCTCATCAAAATTACATAATTTTCCTTCTTTTTTAACTTTACGGTTAAGTTCAGTTTTGGCCATTAATGTGCAATATTAACTATTGACTATCATCCAACTTTGAGTGACAAGTTATTTGCATTTTTTGTTAAAAACCTGAAAATACTAAAATAAGAAAACAATACAAAACCTAATATTATAATAAAAATAAGGGATTAACGTCTACGAGTTAAGGGGCTTGAATGTGCAACATTCGGCGCTTATTACACCCCTAAACTTACATATTGCTAGTCCCTTAGCAATACAAAACCAAAAATAAAATTGAACAACTAATCTATATCTGTCTTTCGTGGGATGTACGATTGCATTTAGCATATGCAACAAGCCTTTTAAACCACTAGGCATCCTTAGTGGACGAGTGAAGTCTCGCGAGGGTTTAATAGGAATGATACACACAAACATCAATTTTTTTTTCTTTTTTAAAACAAATGCCGAAATATGTTATTAATAAGAATGAAGTATCACAAAAACAATGGTTCTCATTCAGTAGCAAGCTTAAAATGATAAACTTCATCTTCAAAACTCTAAAAAAATACAAAGTCATATCACTTATAAATGAATAGTTGAGATGCCACAAGTTCCAATTGGTATAAAGTGAACTAACATACAATCATGAGGCTTCAAATTAATTCCAATATGAATGGTTTGGTACCTCAAAATTCATTGGAATTCCCATCAGATGACACAACCTCGGCATAACAAATATGATTGTTATTATCATTATTATTATGCAGGCAGTGCAATGTTTAGCTCCCTTAAGCTTTCGAAGTAACCCATATATCAAGTGTTAGACCAATGACTCCCAAATCAAATGGTTTTAGGGCACTAGATGTAAAAACATCCCTATAGGCTTACTAACTCGAGTAAAAAAGGCTACGAAGCTAAACTAGCCACATCATCAACCAACCCAAACTTATCACCTTTTGACGTGAACACTCAATGCTTAATGAGGCAAGAGGTCCGGTTACTCAGTGAAAAACTCAAAATGGTCAATATTTATTTATTTATTTTATTTTATTTATTATTTATCTTTTTAATGTCTATATATCATGCTAGGTTATTTATCCAATAGGTCACCCAACTACATTCAAAACATCGAAACACACGTAATTGGTTTCAAATCTCATACCTCACAAACTATGTGCTAGTGTGCTCGTGGAAATTCAATTTGACACAAGTGAAATCTCATTCTCCAAAAATAAGTAACAAGGCTTAGATTTTCTAGTGAGATGATCATCTATTCATAATTTAAAGCTCGCCAATGAATTACAAATCACAGTTAAAGTTTAACCACATTCTTAGAAATGACACACTCATGCATTAAAAACATATAAAATAAATAAAGAAAATGGATAGAAAATTTTAAAAAATGGACAAAAATGTTTCCATACCGCCAAACTTGAATCGCACACTGTCCTCGATGTGTGAATAAAACTAAAAAATAAATACCAGGAGGATAAGGAAAACCTGATTAGGAAAAGGTAGTGTGTGTAGCATTCCCCCAAACTTAGCTACAAAAACATTTGTCCTAAAAAACAAAGCATTGCTCCAACCATATAATATAAATATGCTTCATGAGATATAATAAGAGAAGTGTCAGTTAGAGAACAAAATAAATAATAAAAAATAGAAAAAGAATGGAATTGAGACATGCAGTATCTCCCTGATGGTGTGCTAAGATTTCACGTTGCTAGCTCAACAGAGAAATGACTCTGTCAGTCAATATAGATGGGATCAACCAAGTTGACAGATTCCACATCCTCTCTATGCTAAATTCCCTCTATATAGGGATTCAATCGCTGACCATTAACCTTAAAAATGTTACCGTCCTTGGGGTCCTTAAGCTTGACCGCTTCGTGAGGGAAAACTGATGTAACGATGAAGGGGCCATCCAATCTCGAACAGAGTTTACCGGGGTAGAGTTTGAGTTTGGAGTTATAGAGCCAAACCTTTTGCTCTAGAACGAAGGTCCTAGGAAGAATATGAAGATCATGGAACGCCTTCATTTTCTCCTTGTAGATACAGGCACTCTCGTATGAATCATTGCGAAGCTCTTTGAGTTTGCTCAACTGTAGTTTTTGGTGAGAGCCCACCAACTTCATATCGAAGTTGAACTGCTTGATAGCCCACAAAGCCTTGTGCTCTAGCTCAACAAGGAGATGGCATGCTTTTTCATAAATAAGCCGATATGGTGACATGCCAATCGACATCTTGAATATTGTGCAGTGTGTCCAAAGCGCATCATTGAGTCACAAGGACCAATCCTTGTGGTTTGGCCTAACTGTCTTCTCCAGGATGTGCTTGATTTCCCTATTAGATAACTCCACTTGGCCACTGGTTTGAGGATGATAGGGCATGGCAACTTTATGCATGACAGAGTACTTCTGGAGGAGGGTTTTGAAAAACCGATTGCAAAAATGCTTTCCTCCATCACTAATGATAGCCCTAGGCGTACCAAACCGACTAAAGATGTTCGCTTGAATGAACTTGACAACCACCTTATGATCATTGGTTCTGGTAGCAACAGCCTTAACCCACTTGGAAACGTAGTTTACCACAACAAGAATGTACTCACATCCGAAAGATGGCAGGAAAGGACCCATGAAGTGCCCCAAACATAAAAAATCTCAACAATTAAGATGGGGTTTAGAGGCATCATGTTCCTTTCAGGAAATTGCTCCAAGGCGTTGGCATCTCTTATATGCCTGACAGAAGTTATAGGCGTCCTTAAATAAGGACGGCCAGAAGAATCGGCTTTACAAGACCTTGGCTGTGGTCTTTTTAGCGCTAAAATGTCCTCCACAAGCTAGTGTATGACAAAAGGTAAGGATGATGTGGAATTCACTCGCAGGAACACAACGGCAGATGATTTAGTCTAGGCAGTATTTGAACAACTCTGAATCTTCCCAAAAATATGATTGGACCTATTTGAAAAACCGATCATTTTCCTACTTAGACCAATGAGAAGGAATTTTACCTACAGCTAGGTAATTGACAATGTCTGCATACCAAGGCAGATCTCTCTGAGTAATCTTAAACAGTTGCTCATTCAAGAAGGAATCATGAACTGAAATAGAATGAGGGGAAGACTCAAGGAGAATCCGAGAAAGATGATCGGCAACAACATTCTCACTTCCTTTCTTATCCCGTATTTCCAAATCAAACTCTTGTAATAAGAGTATCCATTGAATCAAATGGGGTTTGGTCTCTTTCTTAGCCAAAAGATGCCTCAGAGTGGCATGGTCAGAATAGATGATTACCTTAGATCCTAAAAGATAATAACGAAATTTCTCCAAGGCAAAGACAACAGCTAGCAACTCTTTCTCGGATGTAGTGTAGTTCAATTGGGCACCCAAGAGAGTTCTACTAGCATAGTAGATAACATGAGGGAGATTGTCCTCACATTGTCCCAAGACGACACCCACAGCAAAGTCGGATGCATCACACATGATCTCAAAAGGAAGAGAGCAATTGGGAGGCTTCATGATAGGGGTAGAGGATAGAAGAGAGCGGGGCTTCTCAAATGCCTCAAGACATGCTTTATCAAAGTTAAAAGGAGTTTCCTTGGCAAGAAGATTGCACAGGGGTCTTGATGTTTTGCTAGTCTTTGATAAAACGGTGATAAAAGCCAGCATGTCCAAGGAAAGAAAAAATTAGCCTTACCGAAGTAGGTGGTGGAAGATTAGCAATAAGCTCAACCTTCGCTCTATCTACCTCAATCCCTCTTTTGGACACAATGTGTCCCAAAACTATTCCCTCTTGAACCATAAAATGGCTCTTCCGCCAGCTTAGAATCAGATTTGTCTCCTTACATCGTTGAAGCATGAGTGATAGGTTATGGAGACCCTTGTCAAAGGAGGGTCTAAAGACAAAAAAATCATCCATGAACACCTCAAGAAACTTTTTGACCGTGTCCAAAAAGATAGACTTCATACACCTTTGAAAAGTCGCAAGTGCATTGCATAGCCCAAAGGGCATGCGTCTATAAGAAAAAGTGCAAAATAGACAGGTGAAAGTCATCTTTTCTTGATCTTCGGGATCAACGACCACTTGATTATATCTGGAATAATTGTCTAGAAAACAATAATAGTTCTGGCCAGCAAGATGTTCTAGGATTGATCAATGAATGGGAGTAGAAAATGATCCTTCCTAGTGTGAGAGTTGAGTTTTCGGTAATCAATGCAAACGTGCCACCCAGTAGTCGTGCACTGTGGAATTAATTCTCCAACCAAATTCTCAATGATAGTGATACTAGATTTCTTTGGTACCACTAGAGTGGGACTTACCCACTTGCTATTAGAGATGGGGTAAATGATTCCCGCATCTAGCAATTTTACTACCTCCTTCATTACCACTTCTTTCATATTGGGATTGAACCGATGTTGCACCTCATGAGAAGGTTTGGCGTCATCCTCTAAATGAATGTGATGTATACAAATGGAGGGGTCGATCCCTTTCAGATCCGCTACCGTCCACCTTATGGCCTCTTTGTGCTCCTTCAACACACTTAACAAGCTACTCGCCTGGTCTTTCCATAAGTTAGAAGCAATGATAACCGGGAGACTGTCATTCTCACCTAAAAAGGCATACTTGAGCTTATCTGGAAGTGGTTTCAGCTCAAGTTGTGGTGGGGACTTGAGGGAAGGAATGGGAGGAGTACTTGAAGTTAGAGGCAGAGACTCTTTCGGTGCTTTCCAAGGTGGAAAGTCTACAATGATAGTAGTATCAAGCAAGGAATTGACCTCGGAAATATATTGCTCTGTGTCAAAATCATCACACCCGAAGTGGGTCAAACAATCCTCTAAAGGGTCCTTCGTCAAAAGGTAAGGAAGTGAATCTTCAACAGATTCTTCTACAATGTATAGGAAGAAACATACTCTCATCCGGCGGGTGCTGAACGGCATTGAAGATGTTGAGTCTTACCTTCATGTTCTCAAAAGATATATCCATAACCCCAGTTCTACAGTTTATGCACGTGTTAGCCATGGTTAAGAAAGGATAACTAAGAATTACGGGAATAAGCTTATTGGGCTGTGGGACAGGTTCTGTATCAAGAACTAAGAAGTCTACCAGGAAGTAGAACTTGTCCACCTTGGTAATGACATCTTCAATGATCCCACGTGGTTTTTGATAGATCGATCAGAAAGTTGTAAGATAATCGCCGTGGGTTTCAGCTCTCCTAAGCCTAATTGCACATACACCGAGTAAGGTAACAAGTTAACACTTGCACCTAAGTCTAAGAGGGCTTTCTCTATATCATGTGCTCCTACGACACAAGAAATTGTAGGAGCACTAGAGTCCTTAAACTTAGGGGGAGTGCTATGCTGAATTAAAGAGCTCACTTGCTCAGTGAGGAGGACTTTCTTAGGAACATGGCTCCTAGTTTGGCACTTCTATGTGCATAAGTCCTTGAGAAATTTGGCATAGGAGGGGATCTACCGAATAACATCAATGATGCGGATGTTGATTTTCACTTTCTTGAAGACCTCCATCATGTCTTGGATTTTCTCTCCATGTTTCCCAAAATGGGAAGGCTCTTTGAGACGTTGAGGAAATGGAGTGGTTGATGAGCCTTTGCCAGATGCGAAGCTTCCTGAGGGGTGGATGCCTCCAGATACTATGACCTAGGTATGACTTAGTTTATTTTAATGGTGTTTCTTTGTTAAAATTGTGAATTTTAAGGTGTTTGATAAAGTTGTATACTTATTGCAGGTCTCGAGGGAGGTGTACTTGAGTGCCCTCCATAAGTTAGCTAGGTGCTTTGCCTAGGTGGGGAAAATGCACTAGGCTCATCTGACTGAGGTCTCAGTCCTAAAGGAGGGGCACAAGAAGGAGGTCAAGGAGGTATTAAATAGAAAACTATTTTTTTCCACAAAATTCCCTTTAATGATTCCATGTTTGATTTTAACATTATGTTTAAAAAATTTTACAGTTGTTGAAGCAAATCCCTATTCCTGGGGACAGAGGTGGTGATGAGAGATGTTGAGATGCCATCTGCGTTTGTTGAGGTTGAGCCAAAGGTGCACACAGATTTGTGGCCACTGACATTGTGAGCGTGGCTCCTCTATAGGCAAATGAGAGTTCGTTCAAGACTGGTCTGGGAGAGGGCATTTCTCAGTCTTGTGGTGATGACATTGTCCGCTTTGGGGGAGGCCACTCATACTTCCAAAAGAAGAAACATATGGGGAGGAAGGGGATCATAGAGCAGGTGGACAGTAGCTCTGCTGACTGACCTAGATAGACGGGATTCTCTCTCTTTTTCCTTTTTTTCTTTAAAAGGGACAGATTCAAACATTATTTGGTTGGTTATGTACTTTTTTAACTTTTGTTGACTTGGATGTGATTATTCATTTACTTTTATGGAATGGTTAATATTTATTTCATTCGTGGAATGCCTATACAATCTATGCTTTCACATTACGTATATTAAGCAAAAGGGGTGAGGTGTACTCAAACTTAGATAAGAAAGTAAAATCCAGTCTAAGTTATCTAAAAATTAAGTTTGGACTAGTTTTTTTTTTTAAATCGGACATGAATTTCTAGGTTTTTTAATCAATCATGCAAGCAAACATTCAAAATCTGACAAACAATTCCTAAAGCTAGACTTCTAAGCTATTGAGTGTAACCTAAACAACTTTAACCTAAAAATGACTACATATACATGCTTCTTTGAGATTCTAAAAGACAAGTGTCTCAATCTAAACACCTCTCCGAAAAATATAGGATCATGGGATGATAACTGGCTTGGGTAACACAGACCGTCCATGCTGACTTAGTAGCCACTGCTCAAATGTTGGTCCATTGGTGGGTAATGACCTAGATAGGGCAAATGAGAGTGATGTTTATGTGCAATGTTGGGTACTCAGACCCATTTTGCGTAAAATATGAAAAATAACAGAGATGTATTTATACAAGTTGTTTAAGGGTGAATTTAGTCCTACTAACAAATTTAAACTGTCCTAAAACTAAAGTGAGCATGTTCTCTATCTTAATTGTGGCAATTTTAAACAAATGCTAATAATGGAGTGTTATCCTAACTAACTAATGGAGTGTCCTAAGTCTAATCCAAAGCAATGTAGACATATTGAAAGTAAGTAGACATCTGAACATAAGAAATGAAAAGCCTGTATTTAACATAATTTGAAATATGTACATGTAGAGATCAAACACTCCCCAATGGAATCAACATTCTGTGGACATTGGGGTCCAAGGGGGGTTCGGATTCCCCCATCTGTCTGTGGTTTCTAGGCCACACTTTGGCTTGATGCTGGACGTGTGCGGGTTGCTAACCCTGGGGTTAGGCTTTTCTGGGAGTCGCCATCGACTCGGGGTTAACCGATGGAGTTGGACATCGGTTCTCCTCTTCTGGGGAAGGGGAGCAATCTAAACCCGCAGGTTTAGGAGATTAATTCCTAAAACTGGTTTGAGTTCTCGAGATTAAGGGTAAGTTGTTTAGTTGTATTTGGAGAAGGTGTTAGGAACCCCAAATACTTGCATTTTTAAGGTGGCTTCTCTCATTCATACATATTTTGAATTATGTTAAAGTCCATGCTTGTGAAATGTGGAAGATGCTGGTTTCTACAATTTTCTCAGAATTATTCAACACCTAGATTTAATTCAGGGTGATTCAGGCATTGAGAGCTTATTAGATAACATTTAAACATGATTTATTGATGTGTTTTTGTGGGTCCCAAGGCTATGGGACCCCTGGATAGGGTAGATGGGTGTTTTGGTCATAACGGCCAACCCGTGAAGGTGAGGCCCCCATGGGGATAGGCATTGATCCTCCAAAAGAGGCCAAGTGGTCATCCTGTGCAAACTTAGCACCTGACTTTTAGTCTGATGCCTGAATGTAATTTAGGAGAAATTCAAGTGTTGGGTGCTGGGATCAACAACTAGCCTTGGGTTTTGGGCCACACTAGTGAGGCCTAGAGGGGTGGGTTTCTCCTAGGTCTTTGAACTAGACCTAGGACATAGACATGCTTAGCTAAATTTTGAAAATGTGATTTTTAACACAGGCGTTGGGAGAGGAATTAGGGCCCACAGAGGTGCTTGAGCATAGGATTGGACTTCAGAGGGTTATGAGAGCTTGATGATAGGTTTAGGGAAAATCAAGGCTCCCTGGGGTGGGTCCTAGATATCAACGCCTGATTTGACCCTTGATGCCTATTTGTCCAATGGTTGAATTTTATTTCCATGAAATTCAGGCGTTAGTTACTGGGAACAAATCCAACAGTTGGATTTCTTGGGTTTTGGACCCCTTAGGGTTATTTTAAAATCCTAAAATTATGCATGAAGGTATACAATTAACAGAGGAATAACAAATGTGAAATTTAGCTCAACGTTATTTATACAAAATTCAAACAAAAATCAACAAAAAATCAGCTGAACTAGGTTACATAAGTCCTAGATTTTTGGGTCTATTTAGGAGGCCATCTTGAGGCCTTCCCCAACTTTAAAAATCACTAAATTAAATAAAAAACTAGGTATATATAAGGATAACAACATACTAAAATTTGGGCTTAGTTGGAGCTGGAAAAAAATCAATAAAATTCTACACTAAGCATAGGTCAGAAAACAACACAAATGTAGGCAGTTGAGCCTCCACCATGTAACCCGAATTCAAAGCATGTAATAGACATAAATTTAGCAGCATAACAACATGTGTGAAGAACATACACTACATATGAAACTAACCTAAAACTAGTTTAGGGCTTACCTAGGTTGGGGTGCTTAGGGTTAGGGCTTGCTTAGCTTCTCCTTTTTCTTCTTCTATTATTCTCTTTCTTTTTCTTCTCAGTTGCCAACCCTCTTGCACACAAAATTAGGGCTATTTATAGCCCCAAATTCATGCCATGGATGGTTGGGATTGAATTTAGAAAGATCTAGATCAAGGCCTAGGGTTAGTTGTGTTAATTTTGAGGTGTAGGGCTAGGATTAATCCTAGGATGGGTTGTTGGGATTGTTGGAAATATGTGTCCTGACATAGCCATTCACATAAAATATAAGCATGATTAATTAATTATTTAATTAATATAACTATTTATTCTATCATCACATGAATTTGTTTATTTATATGGGTAATTATTTGATCTCATGAGATGAGATAGGT
>JAOXJP010251231.1:0-21980 GCA_025762735.1 Platanus orientalis
CCATAAAGCTGATTATTGTTTGTCTGTTTGCTCCTCCCCACCTCTCTTTTTAAGCAGTAATAGTGTTTGTCTTCACAACAATACAGCATACACCTTGTGCATGGGCCTTTTCAAGGCTTGCACATTTTGAACTTTCATTGCCATCTATCCTACCTAATGATTTCCAATTCCCCAAATCTAGTAACCATTGTCATATGAGCAGCAGCAACCATGAGAAACACGAATCAAATTTCAACTGCTTGATAATCTTAACTTATTCAAATATTAGAAGCAGGTATTTAAAAAATGCATGCATTAATTCTATATAACCAACTTAAATTCATCAAAAATAGTAGAACATATAAAAAAAAAAAAAAGTTAATCAAAAACACATTTAGACCAATTTAAATAGTAGAACAGAAAATAAAAAATTTACCCCTTTTATACAAGAGAGAACTAAGGATAAAAGTGAGCAGCATACAAATGGTAACGAAAGAAATCAGACAGAAAGTAGAAAAACAATCTAGTGAACATTTTCTAGTACCAGTTTACTCTTTCATAGATTGGATACATAATGAATGTTAACAAAGAAATCTACATCAGAACCCAGAAGAATTTCTCAAGAATGACAAAGGACAAACATTCTTACCTTGAACACGTGCAGATCCACAGTCGGATTCTGACATTTTAAACTCATCTCTAACACTTTTTAGCTCTAATTTCATCTTCTCTGCAGATGACATGTTATCTGGGTGGAAATACTGCAAGATACAAAAGAATATGCCTTCTAAATCACCAAACTTCATCAGACATTGAAAAAAGTTGAACAAAGTATTACACTACAACTCAGTATGCATTAAGATCTTTATTCATTTATTTAATAGATAACGGAATTTATAGATAAAACAGAAGAGTTGTAGGGGGATGTATAAGGAATAAAGCCAGAAGATTAATAGTAATTAGGACTAAAACCAATATAGGCTCAATCAAGAAAAGAATTCTAAAAATTGATTCCTTCAAAAATCCATAAGAGGAAAGTAGAAAGAAATAGAAGGGCAAGGATTTTGTTCGTTGCTATAGAAACATCACTAGTTTCATCATTAAGCATTCTTGTGTTGCATTCATTCCCTATTCCCCAATAGATGGCTAGCAGCAAGTTACTCCACAGTATGCAACCTCTTTCGTTTAAGGCTCAAGGGTTCCCCCAAACCATGCTAAAAAAAAGTTGAGACAACAACCTCCGGGGCATGGTCCAAGCAATTGAAAACATATTATGAAAGCTTGACCAAATTCTGTTCACAAAGCAACAGTTGGTAATTTACTAACTGGTTCAACATCTTGAGTCATGGCAACACATACAAACCAATTCTCGGACAATTTTATTGCAGAAGAAAAAAAAGAAAGAATGATAGAAACAGCAGGATACATAATACATAATGATATAGAAGCAAGCTTAAAGGCTACATGCAACAATCCGGAAAATCATTTCCTTTAAGAAGTGAATTCAAGCTCCCCACTTTGCTAGCTTGTCGGCCTAAGCATTCTGCTCCCTAGGCACATGACAGAGGGAAATCTCCATCTCCTGCACCAAGTCTCTAATATTGTATATTAGATGCGCTGCATGAGCCATCACCAACACCCCTTCCCCATCCAACAACCACCTTTGAATCCCCCTCCACAAGACACCCATGAGAACCCATAGGCCCACTAACTAATAATACAACCAAATCCTGCAGAACCAGGATTGTCCCTAGAAGATCCATTGAAGTTCAGTTTCAAGAGTACATTCAGAGGAGGCTTCTGCTCCAACCCAGGCTCTTCTGCTGCATAGAGATGAAAAGGTAGGCATGTGACCCAACCTCTCATGGAATGCATTCATCGAGATCCCTTTAAATTTATGGGATACTATCATCCAACTTCCTACCTCGCATAGAATTGATTCAGCAAACCTCCAGTGGACCTTTGAACTTGTCCTCAAAGATTCTTCAATTTCTTTCTTTCCAAACTGCTCATAAAATCCCATGCAGCATGGGAATTCCATACAAGCTTTAGACAGAAAAAGCTATTTGACCAAATCCAGCCATCCTCCAATGTGGTTGGTCTAGCTCCCCCCCCCCCCCCTGGCGCAAGCGAGCACAAGACACCCATGAGGACCCATAGGCCCACTACTACACAAATAACCTGACCCCAGCTGTATCCAATAATACAACCGAATCCTGCAGGACCAGGATTGCCCCTAGCAGATCCAGTGATGTTCAATTTCAAGACTTCATTGGGAGGAGGCTTCTGCTCCAACCTAGGTTCTTCTGCTGCACAGGGGTGGAAAGATAGGCATGTGACCCAATCTCTCATGAACACATTCATAGAGAACCCGTTAAATTCATGGGATACTACCATCCAACTTCCTACCTCATATAGAGTTGATTCAGCAAACCTCCAGTGGCCCTTTGAACTTGTCCTCAAAGATTCTTCTATTTCTTTCTTTCCAAATCCCTCATAAAATCCCATGCACCATGGAACTTCCATACAAGCTTTTGACAGAAAAAGCTGGCGTCCCCACCCCCCCCCCCCCCAAAAAAAAATTAAAAAAAAAGTCATTGAACAAGAACACCAAATCTATCAATCTCCTAGTCATTTAGGCTTCTACTAAATTAGGGAAGCCAGCAACAATTTCCATCAATTATTTCCAAACAATCTTGAACCCATGCCTCTCCATTGGAGGCCAGGATAGTCTTTGCCTACATACATATTTCTACACCAAACATCAAACCAGAAGCAAACCCTTAAGCCATTTCCAACTTTGAATTTTGAAAACATAAGAATGCCCACTTCGTTAACATTTGAAATACCTTTCCACACACTCACCCCTAACTGTCCTCTACTAACTTATTATTCCAACCATGATCCCTGCTGCCATATTTTGCTGTCATCACTCTACTTCAAAGTTCGTTGGGTTTCCTTTTTTTTTTTTTTTTGAGAGAGAGAGAGAGAGAGATGAGGGCAATTAAATTTAATTAAAAAAAAAGAGAGCAAATAGAAACAAAACAAAAGAAGATCAAATCACCAAGCCAATGAAAAGTAACAGAAGAAGCAAAAAACAACTATGCAATATCTCTCCAAAAGGAGTACCACTCGGCCTCATCATACTCAAAAGTAATAGATATCCAATCAAAGAGCAATGTATAAATAAAATCATTCAGGTTCTTAGGATGCGAGTACTTATCTTCAAAAGTTATAAGATTCATCTCCTTCCAAATGCCCCAACAAATAGCCCCAAGCAAAATCCGCCAAAGCACCAAAACCATTTTCCCAACAGCTTAGAGGTCTAACACCCAAACCCCTTTGATTTAGATAACAACAAACTACTTTCCACTTTATGAAGTGATTAACTCTTTCCCTCTCCGACTTGTTCCAAAGGATGTCCCTTTACAAATTTTCTAATCTCACTGTCACAGACACCAGGAGCATGAAGAGGGACAATGATGAGGACATCATGGCCGAGAGATTTCTAGTTGTGCTTAGGGTTTATTTTATTTAGGCATTTGTAGTAGTTATTTTGTTATTGAACCATTTATTATGTTTCTTGTAAGAGGGGACACAAATTTTTTAGGGTACTTTAGTCATTATTTGGCTTATAGGGTATTTTTATGTCATTATTTTTAGTTAGAGGGTATTTTAGATATATGATATTAGCTTTTAGGGATATTTCAGTCCAAGGACATGTTTATTTGTAATAACCTAGCCATGGGGGAGTTTCTATATAACCCCACGACCAGGTCTTCTCATCTATGCAATACATGAGTTTTGGAGATTCAAAATTTTTTCTCTTCTTCTACCTTGAACATGAGGTTTAGATACTCAAAATCCTAGAAAGGGACTAGGCCCCTACCTAGTTTAACAATGGTGGTGGAGGTCACTCCCTTCCCTTAGGGTTAAAAGAATCCCCATCCCCTATTCTTCCATCTAACAATACTTTCTACAAATTTTCTTACTGCTGAAAATCATCAATTTACAGAAGAATCATCACCATCACTAAAGTATTGAAGTTTTGCTCAAAACAACAACACCAAGGATTCTATAAGTGTCGGGTGATCCTAGTTGTGGTGGAGGGCAGATCAGAATTTCAATTTTGAAGAGAAATATGTCAGTTTTCTCAGTCCTAGGTGTGAATAGTGCTGTTGGAAAGATTTTGGGAAATTATATACTAGCTCTAAACCACCAAAGCATTGGTTGAGTTGATTTCTCTACAGTGATCTACACCCCTGGGCGACACACCTAAGGGACTCACCCTACAGAAAACTTCAAACACATTCAAACCCTATAAGGGTTATTCCAAAGCAAGCGTGAAGAAAGGATGATGGGCAAACTTTATGAGGTTGACTACCAGTTGCAACAGATCAAAGCTTCATCAGATTCGACACCTCCAGGGTGTCCTACACCTCTAGACGATCCCCTTTGTGTGTTCAACCTGCAGAAAAAAAGCATCAAACAAATAAACCCTACCTAGGTTTATCCCAACCACACGACACCCTTAGTAATTTGGGGCAGATTTGGAAGTTCTTCAAAATCCAATTGTTCGGCCACTTTGTTCTTGGAATCTGATTGGTTGCATATGAAAAGGCATCAATGGAGTGAATCACATCAAAATCCGGTGATATTTCCTCTAGTTAGTTACTCTTTTGAATTCCTTAAAGAAGTGATTTATTGGAAATTGTGGCAACTGTTAGGGGGCTGATCCTGCAAATTTTCTGAGTATGTTTCCCACATCTTAACTCTTATTTTCTAATCCTAAGCTTGCTTACAACATACCTTAATGTTCCCATGCCAAACCCCTAATCTTTTTTTATGTCTTCCCACATTATCACAATGTTTTGAACACTTTTAACACACTTTTATATCATCAAAGTCTCTGGACAACAAGTTTATAGTTCCTAGATCTCTAAATTAGTTAAGACTTCTTAATATATTAATTAGATCATTTTATTGTTCATTGTTTTGTTTTCCTTCAACTCTTCTAAGCATGATGATCCAAACTTAAGAACCACTTAATTTTGCATATGATTGGTGTAAGTAGGAACCTAGTTTATTATACTTTATAGCTCTTGGGTATGTGTATCTCCTATGCACACCACTTCACTCACCTACATGCATGTTGCATTAGAGAAGTAGTAAACTAGCAAGCTAGAGAGCACACTCCTTAACAAATTAAGCTTTCTACCCTATAAGAGATATTTGATTTTCCAAGAAGACAATCTATTTTCCATTCTTTCAATGACAGGAGCCCCAAATTGGTCTCAATCTAGAATTAACACTGAAAGGCAATCCCAAATAGAAGGGAGATACTCGATTCTGCATCCGAGAGTATCTATTAATGAGCAAGATTAGGAATTTCACCCACCTCATAAATTTCTTTAATGCAAACTGATCTTTTAATGCAACAACACTTCAAAAATAACAAAAACGCACCTCAAATATCGCGTATCATCATCAACAAATTGTAAAAGTGATATGGAGATATCAACTTTGACAACTTCAAACCTTTCCATCATCCTCTCAGTCATCGATTTGCTTACCATCCTACTCAAAACATTTGCGACTTTGACGAACAAAAAGGGGGAGAGTGGATCCCCTTGTCTTAACTGCCCCTTTCTTCTTAAGAAAAAGCAAAAGGAATGTTGCATAGGAACTTCTATTCAAAGCTTCTCTTTGATTGAAATCCTCTAGAGATCTCATCACAACATTGCCTATGGTGTTCTAGAATTTCTAATAGAAGATCGTTCAAAATCCATGCGGTCATGGAGGTTTGTCCTCTTTAAGACTTCAGAGTGCTTCCACCACATCTTTCTCTAAGAAACCTATTGAGACTTTGAAGAGCTTCCACCATATTGTTCTCCAAAAAAACCTCTTGAGACTTTGGAAAGCTTGCATCACTTCTTTTCTAAGAAACCTCTTTCTAGACAATTCAAGTTCTCCTCCAAAATATGATCAAACTTGAGCTTGTGCGCCAAAGGGCAATAATCTCATATCTCCACATACAAAGCCTAGTGATAATCCACAATTAAGGATGTCAATTGGGCCGGGTTAAGGTCCGCCAACATGGGCTCGATGATGCAGCATGCATGTAAGTGAATAAAATGTGTGCATCGGAGATAGGCATAAAATCACTAAAGCAATAAAATGTCATAACTTAGATTCTTACTTGCACCAATCACATATAAATTTAGGTGGTTCTTAAGTTAGAATCATCATACATTAGAAGAGTTATGGTAATAAAGCAATAAACAATAAAGAAACCTAAGTAAGATATTAAGAAACCCAACTAATTTAGAGAAATAGAAATTGTAAAGTTGTTGTCCAGAAAATCTGATGCTATAAAAGTGTGCTAAAAATGTTCAAAACAAGGTAATAATGTGAAAAAAAAAAAATCAAAACATTAGGGGTTTTGTATGAGAATATTAAAGGAATGATGTAAGGTGTGTTTAAACATGATTAGGTTCGGAAATTAAAGGACTGTGGTGTTTAGAGAACACCCTGGAATCAGCCCTTGTTAGCCCGCAGTAATACCACAACACCCACAAATTACCACTATACTAGAAATTGAAAGAGGAACCCAAATAGGAAGTCTAACACTTGATTTGGAGATGATTAGATCCCTTGAAGTGTCCTTGTTTGAAGCTAACCCAAATCCATGGAAGCAATGGCCGGAAAGATGGAGTTTGAAGAACTCCCAAATCTGCCTCCTAAAACCACAGGTGCCACCTCCCTCTTAAAGCCCTTGATAGGGTTTTGAAATAAATAATAAAAAAAGGATACAAATTAGAAAAAGCCCTGGCTGTTAGGAGCTAGTACCCAATCTCCTCTGAACTGTCCAGGCCCCAGTTTCACGCCTGGGATTGAGAAATCCCTCTAGAACCTAATTAAAAAGTGAAATTTGATGTAGCTTTTCACCTCCACTATGTTCGTCCAAGACTTAGTAACCCTTAAGAAGTGTTAGTTCCATTGATTCCTTGGAGATACAAGCATGGTGATAAATTCTTCAAAAAGTAGATGATCTCAGCAACAAAAGAAAAATTGTAGTAAACACAAGTTAGATGAAGAAAAGAAGAGGAAAGAGAATCTTTAACCCAAAGGCAAGGGAGTAGCTTCCACCACCAACGTTAAACTAGGTGGAGTGTTGAAGTATATTAATTTGTGTATCTCCTAACACCTTAAGGTTTTGAGAGAATTGGTTAATTTACTGTCAACATGGTATCAAAGTAGGTTTGGTCGTGAGTTCGAATCCTAGTGGAAGTATTTTTCTGGATATAGAGTTGTGTGCGTGTGTATGCGTTGTGTGGACTCGTGCCTAACTCTCCAATGGTGTTTCCAAGAGATAACAATGTTCCTCTTGAGGCGGGGTGTTGAAGTATATGAATTTGTGTATCTCCTAACACCTTAAGGTTTTGGGAGAGTTGGTTAATTTATTGTCAACATGGGGGCCTAGTCACATTCCAAGGTATTGATCTCCAACCTGTAGACAAGGAAGAAGAAGATGAAGAACACGTGAACTCTAAAAAAAGGAAAAAAAAAAAAACTAATGGATCGCATAGAAGAGAAGGCTTGGTCATGGGGCTATATAAATAGGCTCCCACGCTAGGTCAAAAATACATGTATGTGTCCAAAAATAACCCCAAGCCCCATGCTCATTTAACAAAATTACCCTCACCCTAAAATAAAAGACATAAAACTCCCTAAGAGCAAATAAAGACTAAACTATCCTCAAAATTCTATGCCCCCCTTACAATAGACATAAATAAATGCAAAATAAATAAAACACTAGACTAAAATATAAAAGAAATTTCAAATCTAAACCAAGGTCCCTCTCGGCCATGTCCTCCTCACCAGAACTCAACCCCAAGGCTATAAGCCTGACCTCGGCCCAATTTAATAAAATGGGCTTTAGGCCGAGTTTGGGCTGGCTTGAATTTGACAGACCAAGATCTCAATTTTGATGAAATTTGGGCTAGCCCAAACTTACAACCCATGGTCTGAGTTCGCACAAAATTAGATTTGAATTCCAGACAAGATTGAATTGGAGCAGACCTTCAACCCAAGGCAGTTCTTCACGTCATGTGATCCCAAATCTTTGCAATATATATCTATATATCTATGATCCCAGACCCAACAGCCAAAATATTGCCTTGTCCATTGACATGGCCTTGATCACCCAAGCTTCGAAGGAAGCCTTTTTTTATGATGAATACCGATCAAATTTACCACTCAAAAAAAAAAAAAAAACGATCAAATTTATTAAAGAAAGAAAAAAGCATAATACAACTACATATAGCTCTCTGCCTCCTCATAGACCTAGACAAGCTCTAGCCTCTAAGCCTTTCCTTTCAGCAGAAAAATTGAACCCCTTCATTCTATCATTGAAATACCTAAGAAGAACATTCATCCAAATGCTTCTCCAAACATTAACAAATAGAGTTTGGAGCATTGATGATTATATGGCACAGAAGGTTTGCATTGAAGAATTGTTTCTGTCCATAATGGTACCTGTTCAGCACCTTACAGAGATGAAGCGAGAATGGTATTCATTACTTGATTGACCTTACAGCCACCTAGAGGCAAGAGTAGGGGTGTAAACGAGCCGAGCCAAGTCGAACCGAGCTTTGCCCAGCTCAGCTCAGGCCATCACATGAAGGCAAAGTTCATGCCCGTGACGAGTCTGAGGTACCGAGCTCAAGCTTGGCTCACAAAGGTAGGCTCAGCTTGGTTCGCCAGCCAAGGAAAAAAAAATAGCCCAACAACCTAATGGCCCATTCACCCAATTTGTCTTGTTCGAACATTACTATTTTCACAATATATAAAATATAATGGGGGGTTGGGCTGACTGAACCTTTAAAGGGGAACTACATACTAGAGGGTTGCTAGTCTCATGCTGTAGTTAGGTAGTTTTTGGGGGGTTTGTTGTATATGTTGTACTCCTCTGTATAGTATCTTTTCGTTTTGTTGCAATAAAATTAATTGTTATTCATAAAAAAAAAAAAACAATAAATATACATACATACATACATATTTCAATAAATAAATATATATATTGTAAGTATGTATGTATAGCGAGCTGAGCTTCACTAAGCTCAGGCTCGCTTAGGAAACAAGCTCAAATCCATGCTCACGCTCAGCTCGTTGAGCTTAAAACAGCACTCAGCCTCGGCTCATTGAGCTTAAAACAGCGCTCAGGCTCAGCTCATTATACTTAAAACAACGCTTAGGCTCGACGCATTGACAACCCTAGGCAAGAGGAAGCGAGAGTAGTGAGATGCCCAAAGAGAGAGTGAGAGAGAAAGAGGGCGGGCGAGTGGGTGAGAGGTAGACAGCAAGAGATTCAGGCAAGTTTTAGGTCGTTTTCTTATTCTTGTATGGAACTAGGGTTTTCTTTGAGGTTAGTTTGTACCATTTTATATGGGCTTAATCAACGGTCTATATTTAATAGCATTAACATGGATTGGGGCAGACGGTTATTATAAAACACTTACTTCGGGATGGGTCAGGCCAGGTCATGCCAGGCTTCGGGCCAAAGTAATGCTTGACCAAACTTGGCCCGAATAACACTTTAGGCCTAATGGCTGGGCCCAAACTCGGCCCAGCCAAATTTAATCTTACCCAGCCTGCCGGCCAGTCCAAACCAATTGACAGCCCCATCCACAATATGATGATTTATACTGGACCTCTTGAGCACAAAATGATCCTTGATCTTCAACTTCTGTATGTTGTTCACCCAATTCTACACATTGGTCATTTTGTGGAAAACTTTGATGTTACCCTTCCTTGACATGCAATCCTAGATTTATGCTTCCAACTTATTTCCTTCATTTTCATCAATTTCAGAAACTGTGATTTTGCCTCCGTTTGCATCACCCTTTTCTTCCTCTTTGAGGTCACACTGCTCTTCTTTTTTGTCCAGCTCTTCCATTTTTTTGAGCCAATGGAACTTTCTTTATTATATTCTGTCAAATACCACTTTATTCCATTTGATGAACGCTTCTTTTAGAGCTTTTAGTTTCCTATTGAAGACAAAGTCTGTTCTCACCTCAAATTGAAACAATTTCATCGATATTGAATTAGATTTTGAAAATTATCAGCGTCAATCCACAGCATTTCAACCAGAATGGAGCAGAGCTTGCTAGAATTTGTCTTCCCTTTTGGATGATACCAAGAAGTGATCTAAATTACTCATGACCAACCAATTTTAATGCTTGACAAAGTGAAATATGTTAAAGTGGAAAGCCTGTTAACTATTGAGTATTCACAAGAGCCAAATATTTTCTCATCTTGGACGATATCCTGCACCTCCTCTCTACTATGACAGAACTCGGATAACATTGATGCACCAAGGCAGAAACCACCCTATCTCCTTCCAATGCCTTTTAATTCCTCCTAGAAGGAATCCCAGAGGCCGTTATCCATACAACCATACACTCCGATTGAAAAAACACTCGAAATCCTCTATATTTTTGCACTTGCTAGAAACCGTAAAGTTTCCCGTCCTTTAATCTGTAACATCTACCATTTCATGGTTCCAGGCCACCAAGATACAAAGCACTTTACCGACTACTGGCTGATGAATGAAGATAAAACTGTTGTGCCCCCAAAGATACCTTGCCTCTACTTGACTTAGAGCTAGCTTGCTAAGTTGGTAAAGCCTGTGGATGTCATACCACATACCTGGGTTCAAATACGATCTTCACCTACTAATAAATTAACCACTAACATTTACCTAAAAAGAAAAGATATCCACCTACCATCTCCTACGCAGGTCCTTCACACAAAATCTCCTTTCTTGGTCCAAAAACTTCAGATTCCAGCATATAGTATTGCACTTCATAGATAACGGCTTAATACCTTCCTCTCCTTCCATCCACCCCTCTTCTCCCCTCTCAATTAATTGAACACCATGGCTTTTGAAGCTCCTTCCCATTGCTTTTCGCTTTTCACTTCCCATAGAAGCCATTCTACCTGCTTCCAACTTTCTTTTAATCTCTATGGCCAAAAAAATAATCAAACGCCTTATCCTCAAAACCCCCATATGAAATCCTAAGAAATTGGCAAACTTCCATTACCTTTTTTTTTTAGGTAACAGAAAATTTCATTGAGAGAAAAGGGGATGAGAAATCCCCAAAGACAACAGCAAAAGAAAAGGACAAAAAACTAATCACATAAGAAAAGAGTATGCCAATCCCTTTTCGTGCTAAAAATTGAATAAACCCCTCTGAATTTGCAATTGAGGCCCCAGAAACAAACCAAATCCTTGGCCTTCAAAAACACATTCAAAGCTGGCTCCATGCGTCCTTCAAACACTCTTTGATTTCTCTCAAGCTAAATCATCCAACAAACCGCCAGGCAAACAAGTATCCACAAGGTGCACCCTTTCTTAGAAGCCTTCCACAAGTACCAAGAAGAAATAAATAAAATCATCTTCTAAGGGAAAACCCAAGCAAGACCTATCTCTTTGAAAAACATTTCCCAAATTTCAGAGGCAAAAGGGCAGTGAATGAAAATATGATCAATACTCTCCACATCCTAGAGACAAAGGGAACACACATTTGGAAGAATCATACCACGGGCTTGGAGAAAATCAATAGTGGGCAAACAACCCCTAGCAGCTGACCACATGAAGATTTTGGGGAAGGTAACTGTAGGGAAGAGGAACCTTTTTTCCAGTTGCAGTTTCAGAAATATATTTGCTACCTCCATCTCCCGTCTCCCATTTCTCAATCCAAGATGAGGATTGAGACATACAATCAATTTCCACCAAAGAATAGAAGAGACAATCCAATTAAGTGTACCAATAGCTTACGCAAGCGCCGAATAGGAGACAATTTGATGGCCTTGAGAAGATTCTCTCTCCCTGATAATCTCACAGGAACTTTGGCCTTCCTTTCTTCTTCCAATGCCTACAACAACCCTATTCCCAATTCCTTTTTTTATGAAAAAAAAAAAGTATGTATTACTATAAGCAATATTTACAACAAAGGGGGACAAGATGTCCCCATCATAATCAGGCTAACAGCCTAAGAAAGCAAGAAAAACTAAATTAAAAATACAAGCCCTCCTCCCCAAAATAAATACCCAAAACCAGCTCAACCAAAACTCATCCACTCCCCCAATAATTACAATCCAATCACACACCCCAGCTCCTTGCCAACAACCCATTTCCCACTGTATCGCATCATACCTTGCAGCACTGATCCCTGTTCCCAATCTCATTAATTTCATAGAAATTCCTCCAAACTGCCTTTCATCTCTAGACTTCTCCTTTCTGATTTGTGTCAATAAATTTGACTAAGAAAGAAGCAGGATATATAAGGTATCGTTGTTCACCATTGTTTCTCACCCGCTTCCTAGGTGAAATTTTCATTGTCCGAGTGCCCTTTGTCTTTCCAAAAAGCTTAATTGCCCACTTATTTATTGGATGATGCACCCCTAAGCTGCAAACTATTCAGGTCTTCGGCATGGGAAGGTAGCACCCAATTCCCTCTATGTTTTTCTCTAGTCTAAATATGCTTTGAAAGGATCAAGTGGTGGAAATAAGAGCAAAACTCCGTAGCTCCATTCATACACCTAATCGGTATTGATCTGGTAGATAATAACTTTTAGCTTTCCTTTCTCTCTTTTCAGCACTTCCCACTGGATTTGGTGTATCGTCTTTCACATCACCAGAGTTCCATTGGGATTGGTAGTACCTGTACATGTCACTTGGTGCCGAAATAGGTAAATCAACCCACCTAGATTGAGAAGCCTTTGGACCTTCGCATTTAAAGATATGAGATTTCAGTTCAACAAGACAAAACCCTCTTTGGATATCAAGACCGGATTTTGCTTGGGTAATGTTGTTTACTCTGGTGGGGGTTTGGCTTTCTTTTCCTTGTTTTTGTCTTTGATTTTGTCTTTTTGGGTCTATTCACCTACCTGGTGAATCTTGTTTGATGTTTCTTTTTCTTTGTCTTTTAATAAATTCTCCTATTATCTCTTTAAAAAAAAAAGATTTTTGCCAGACCCACTTGTACCCCCTTCCTTTTTTCAAGGTGAATCACAGCCATCAACCTATCAAACCTACCACCAGTCAAGCCATTGTTTTGAAATTTATACGGTAGCTTCTTCACAAATCTTAGTAGGTGTGTGTGGATGACACTAGGTCATGTCTCCCTTAACTCTTCCCTTAGTTTACAGTTGTAAGATCTTCGACCTCACTCTGAGATGTACCACATACTTGCCCTCTCCCCTTCTGCAGCATTTTCAAGCTCATGTCTGTCACTGAAGTTCTCCTCTAAATCATCTCCAGATACCTAAGCCAGCTTCCAAAGGTCTACTAGTCGCCTCCCGCAACCAATTTTGATCATTGGTTTCAGGTTTTTTCTATCATAGTATGTCTTCTATTAAAGGTTGCTGATCTCCACGAGCGTCTCCTTCCAAATGTGGTACAAGAAAGCCTAGGTGTTGTTTATTCCTACAGGTGTGGACCCAAAATCAACTGAAAATAACACCTTAGATCAAGAATTAACTCAAAACAAGGTTCTAGAAAATCTGGGCAGCAGATAAAAAATGACCAAAATACCCCCTGTGACTTGTCAAAAAGGTCTGAAATTTGGTAGGCTAATAGAGGATCTATAAGTGAATCAGCACACAAAATTTCCAGTCAATCCGATGAACAGAAGTACATAAAATATATGAATGAACATGCTGTCTAAGAAAATCCAGAAAACAAGACTTTAAAGAACTAGGGTTAGGTTAACTTAAAATCAGCAAAACTCAAATAGATTTAAATGGATTTTAGGGTTTAAGATAACCAAAATATAGAGGAAGAAATCCCTACAAGAAAAAAATCAGAAGACCTTACTTTTGAATGAGGAGATTTTTACTGAAAACTAGCCCAGAAATACCTCAGCCATGGGCTCTGAATAGGACCTGTTGTACATCCTTAATTCCAGCACCTATTGATTCTCCCTTTCAAAACTTGATCACAATTGATACTACTTCCAATCGTATGCAGCAGCAAGTAATGATCATAAACAATAGGCAAGATATAAATAGAAAGAAGTAGTAGAAAGAGGGAAAACCAATCAGCACCAACTGATTGGGGTTTCTGGTGGCACCACTCCCTAGAGAATTCACACAGCACCAACCGTAAAAAGAGGGAATAAAACCCAATTTTTTATTTCATCAATAGTAATTCCTATCGTTGGGCACTAGGCCCCTTTATAAGTTTACAAAATTCTAGGGTTTAGAAATTCCTAATAAGAATGGGAAACTATCCTAATTTGAAAATAGAAACTCCTAATAAAAAACTTCTAAAACTAAGGACTTACTAATACTAGGACTCCTCTACATTTAAAACCCCTAATAGCAACTAAACCAACAACTAAGAGGAAGATTCCCATAGCTATCGACTAGCTCTATTATGGGTCCCACATGTTGACCTATTGACTCGCCTGACACTATTCCCATCACTCACTAAGTATCCCTTTAGTAATTTCGTCATAAGACTCATAACTCTCCTAAATCACCCCAAATTTGCACAATCTTGGTCTCTTTTGAAATGTAACTGAATAACCCTTCTAAAGACACCAAAATCTAGCCAAAAGGGCAAGTTTTGACTTTAGAAAACACGGGCTAAAAGTAAGTTATGGGATTATCCTAAAACTCAAGATTGACCATGTCTTTTAAGCCTTATTACAAATAATACTAAATATAATAGCTTTCCTACTCTACCCTTACAAATTGTCACCCCACATTGATCACCATGATCATCCAATTTTTTGTTCTTCATGGATGCTCCCACATCAACATGGCAACCCAAAAAAAAAAAAAACATATTCACCATCTGCCAACAATAAAGTGTTAGGAATATTATAGGAATGTGTGAATTCTTTGTATACAAGATAAGGAATCAATTCCCATCTTCTCATATATTGCATCTTTACCTCATATGTGTGGACAGCTGTATTAGCAGATTTTGAGATGTATTGGGTGAAGCCTAGTGACCTAAGAACCTTGGTTGACGAGTGGAAGACTTCATCTTTCAGCAGGAGAGGTAAAGTGCTATGGAAGGTGGCACTAGCAGCAATTTGTTGGTCCATTTAATTAAAAAGAAATAGGAGAACCTTGCAAGATTATTCCGAGACTGCTTATAAGGTGGCTGCTAAAATTAAGAAGAGATGTTGTTCATGGGCACTTCAAACTACAGAGTTACAACATACAAGCATAGGAGATTTGAAAAGGTACAGGGCCATCATTATCAATTGTAATGAAAAACCGTGATATGAGGTGCGTTGGATGGATTGGCACTGTTAAATTTGTTTTTGTGTCCCTGAATTTCTGTTTACCGTTTGTTTCCTTTGTGGGTTGGTGAAAGTTGACACCTCATCCCTGTTTCTAAAACAATTTTTTTTCATTAAAAAAAAAAAAGCATTACCAAAATCCTTTACAAGGATTCTAGCCCATTTAACAGAGAACGAATACATATTTTCTGCTCTGATAAAACCCCCACAACCATCCCCTTTGGCTTAAAATGCAGGGAAGCCCCACAAGTGTGTATGGATAGGAATTGTAGCACAAACCCCACAGGTACAATTTCTACAACCAGTTTGCCCTTTATATTTAACAAAAAATCCTTCCACAGACCTAGATAGGCTACTTCCTTCCCATTTAAAGGCGCCACAATTTAATCACATTCAGTTCTTAAAGAGATACAAGGCAACAAGAATGAATAAGAAAAGTACAAATATTAAATAAATAATTAAAGCGAGAAGTTATCACTTGCCTTTTCAACCAACTGCTCCTTTGGTGGTGCCAACATAAAGTTTGGAGCCCCTCCAAGTTGACCCAATATATCAAGTCTTTGTACTGTCAACAAGGAATTTATCATTATGCAAATAATAGAAGCATTCAACACAAAAATGACAATGACCAAAAAGAAGCATGCTCTAGGATACATCTTTGCCATAAGGGTTTAAATATGAACACACATTTAATGCAAATATTACAAATTTGGACACCAGTACCAATCCTCCAACTTGGCATCCTATCCTTCAGAGGCGAGCTTTCAATTGGGAAATGCAGGACATTGTTGCTCATCTTGGTAGACTCAAATCGGCAGTTGAAGATTGATGAGGACGACAAGAAAGTATGGGCTGCAATTCCTGGTAGGCTCTTTAGTGTGCGGTCTTGTGTACACCTCTTCGATAGACATGATGACAGCCATAGCCCGTTAAAAGCCATTTGGTACACCTCGGTTCTTCCAAAGGTTCAATTCTTCATGTGGACCGCCTCTATGGGGAAGATCCAGACGATAAATATGTTTCGAAGAAAAGAGTTCATCTTGACAAATTATTGCTGTCTTTGTAAGACGGATGGGGAGTCTGTATGTATCGCACTTCTTGTTGCATTGTCTATTCGCTTGGGAGGTGTGGTTCGGGTCCTTAGGGATTTTTTACATGAAATGGACTATCATGCCTGATTTGGATTCCCTTATTCTTTTTTGGAATCGTAAGGCCTTCTCAGTGAGAGGAAAACGGATTTGGAACCTAGTTTCGGCAACAGTGTGTTGGTTTCTTCGGTTGGAAAGGAATAGAATGATTTTTTTATGGCTATGCGGAGCCTTCTTTTAGAGTGTACCAAATGACTAAAGACCTTATCCTGATGTGGGCCACTCAATGTAAAGATTGTGAGTTGTTAAGTCCAACCAATCTCAAGAAGAGTTGGGATGGGATAATTGAGTGACATCCTCTATGATTCTTGGCTTTGAGGGTTGGGGTTTCCCTTGTGTAGCGTTTTCGTTTCCGCAGTTGTAAGCTTTCTCCATTCTTTGGGACATCTTGTTCCCCTTTTTTAGTAAATTTTTTTTCATTCATAAAAAATATTAAAAATAATTGTCCCTCCCAATATTTTACTAACAGTTTTATTTCTATAATGAAAGGGTGGCTTGGCCCAATGGTAAGGCTTACCGTTAGCATCCCTGGTGGCGCAAGTTTGAGCATAGGTTTGAGTCACGGAAACAACCTCCCCAGGCCCCGCGTTAGCGGGAGCCTCGTGCACTGGGTTGCCCTTTTTATATTTCTACAATGTTTAATAGGAAACACCCACAGTTGAAAGAAACAAATCCTGACTTTATGTTTGGGGTGGGGCTTGTATGAGTATGTAGCTGATGTAAATTTAGGTCTTTTCTTAATTTTTATCTCTCTTCTTTGTATGGGGATTTGGGATGCCTTATCCCTTTTCAGTATATTTTATCTTGCCAAATAAATAAATAAAACCTCTGAATTTGGACATTGTTTCCTAACATGGGGAAAAAATTATTAGACCTGGTTTCTTATCCCCATGCTATTTTTGGTGAGAATTAGGATCAAAAAACAACCCTAAACATGCACAACTAGAAATTGAAATTGAGGAGATATGTTTCTATTAAAATCATTTTGAAATGTATGGTATCAAGACGCAGGCAGGTTCTTCCATCAATAGCGTGTCACAGACACAAGGGGCTTTCCAAAAAGGAAGAACTATATATGATGGAATCTTATGTACTAGCAAATGTATTGACTTGAAGCTGAGGGCTGGCATCCCATGCATGCTTTGTAAGCTGGATGTTGAGAAGGCATACGGCCATGTCAACTCGGGTATTTTGAACCATGTTCAAGGCAGATATGGTTTGGATCTTAGATGAAGAGGGTGGATAGAGAAATGTAACAGTTCGGCCTCCTTTGCAATATTGGTGAATCAATCTCTAGCAGCCTATTTTGGTAGCAACATAGGTTTGAGGCAGAGGGACCCATTCTATCCACATATTTTTGTGTTAGTAGCTGAGGTGTTGGGCAGAATGCTAGCTAAGGTGGAAGATATTGGTATGTCGGAGGGTTTTAAGGCGGGAATTGGTAGTTTAAGGGTGTTCCATTTGCAGTATTGCTGATGATACTGTCACTATGTGCAGTGACTCACAGCGCCTAATTAGATTGTTGAGGTGTGTTTTGAGATGTTAAGAAGCTGTCTTGAATTATAAGGGTGAATTTCATGAAGAATTTGGTGATTGCAGTGGGGGAAGTGTCAAATCTAGATATGTTGGTAGCCAGTTTGGGTTGTAGATTTGGGAAGCTCCCAACAACATTTCTAGGCCTGCCCTCGGGGTTTCTTCCAAGCAACAAGAATTTGGAATCTAGGAATTGAGTGGATCCAAAAAAGGCTAGCGAAGTGGAAGACTCAACACCTATCAAAAGAAGGAAAGATGACACTTATTAAGGAAGCTTTGGCTGGTATTCCAATTCTTTCGTGTCATTATATGTTATCCCAGCTAAGGTGGCAAATAAGATGGAGGACTGCAAAGATAATCAGACAAATTTCTCATAACTTATCCTTTAGCATACACCTTTCTATATAGCTGAACATCATACCCTCAAACAGATTATAATAAACTATTGGTTAACTGGGTTCGCCCATTTGATTTTTCATCATTAATAGTATTTACCATATCGGAATAAAAAAATTGCAGAACAAACCCGCAAGCCCATAAATTTCTTCACTCAAAATGTTTACCCCTGCATTGAGCTCCATGCAACACCAATTGGCACCATGATGCTTGTTGAAATCAATTTATTAATTAGAAGAAATACCTTATGACTATCATTCCTCTTCTACACAATGGAAATCTAACCTTTCATACAGGTCAATTGAACTGTAAAAGATATGAGCCATTTTTTAATCTTGAGAGCTTTTCACTTGATGATTTACATATCCCACATCTTTAACCAGTTTTCCCCGTTTTGAAAGAAATCTAGAGTTAAACATGACAAAATAGAATATATAAATTAGCTAACATGAGAGATGCCTTAACCCCTACATTTAAGAAGCTGAAATGGATTAACAGCTAAACACAAAATCTATAACCAGATATAATGAAGGGAATAAAAATAAAACAAAAGTTGTTTCCATTGAAATAATATAGAGCCCTAACAGTAATGCCATTAGCTAAAACAGTTTTTAAGTAGTCATAACAAGACTTACTAGATGATCGCTTCGTCTTGTCCTCTTCGGACATCCGCAACCTCACTAAGCTCTCCCGCAGATCCTTAAACGATACTCCCCCAATCCTCGACTCTGTCTCTTTCTCCTCAATCTCCCTCAGCTTAATTAGCCTCTCATTTAACTCACCCAAAGAAAACCAATTATTATCCCCCTTATTGTCATCAGAACGAAGCTTCCTAAGCTTCTCCCCTAACTCACTATAACTATACATCTTCACGAACTCCGTCTTCTGCGCCTGCAGTTCCGAATTCTTTGCCCTCTGTTCCTTTCCAAACACAGACTCGGGGAGTGATTCAGATCCTCCTAGAGCAACAGAAGAAGTTGAAGGACGATCTTGGGGCTGAGGCTGCAGCTTTAAACTATTTTTGAATCTACTAAGAGACAGGTCCACGGCATTGCTTCCTCTAGATCGGTCACTTGCAGATTGGTTTCCGCTCGACGACTGGAGCTGCCGTAAGCTATCGCGGATCGCCTCCAAAGAGAACTTCGGACTCTTGCCGCTTCCAACCCCGCCGTTCCCTTCGTCGCTCTTTTCGACAACATTTCTCTTGTAGAGATCCTGAAAAGAGACCGGTTGCGAAGACGAAGAATAGGACGACGGAGGCTTCTCTCCGGACGGAGGAGCGGCCGATCTGCGACGATATTCGGCAAGGTTTTTGCGAATTTCTTCGAGAGAAGCGACTCGTGAAGATTTCTGAGAGGCGAACGAAGGAGGTTCTCTTGGCTGAGAGGGAGAAACCCTTTGAGGAGGCGAGGATTGCTTTAGACTGGCTTTAACGTCACTGAAGTAGGAAGAATACGAAGGAGTAGATGAAGATGGAGGTTCCTTTTTGTCTTCTCCGTCATTAGAATCTGAAGAAGAAGAAAAGAGTTGAATGAAGCTAGGGTTTCGTAAAGTTCTGCATTTCGATCTTAGTTGCAGCGTCATTGACGCCATTTACGACTGGTTTTTGCAACCCTAGCTACCGAAACACAGAAGAGTAAAATACTGTTAAAACATCAAAAAAATATGTTCAAATTAAATATTTAGGTGCCTATAAAAACACCAAATTCCGAAAACACGTCGACTGTGGCATGGTCACAGATAATCACAGACAATTTTTTGTCATAGAACTTTTGTTTTTTGTATAAAATATTTTTAAATCCATTTTTGTGGAAAGCAAATCTTAAGTCGTCATAGAACAACATGTGGCTAAAAAGGGGTCTATTTTTAAGTTTACAATATGACAAGTGTATTAAAACTCCCACCAAAAACTGAAACTTTAATTTTTTCTGTATATATGTCTTATTTTGATGGCAGTTTCTACCAAAAATTGAAGCTTTTATTTTATTTTTTGTATAAATGCCCTATTTTGATGGCATTTTCTAATTAATGGAATTTAAATTTGTTGTAGAGGATTTGCTCTCATTTTTGTGAATGATGTACTGCAGCACATCAGTAAAGGAAGGAGGAAGGATTTTGTCCACCCCTCTTACAAACACTTAAGTCTGTTGGGCATAGGGGCGGATATATCAGTGCCGAAAAGTGATTTACATTTTTGGGGGCTACTTATCACTTTTTAATGCTGATGTGTCCGTTTCCTAACACCCAACGAACCTAAGCGTATGTGAGGGAGGTAGATAAAATCCGAAGCTATTGCCCTTGTATTAGGGTGGCTGCGGCATATGGTAGACTCAAGTTTAATAGGAAAAGAAGAATGACTGTCTGTGTTGACACAGGCTTATGTAGGAGTGCCATTGATTGACACATGATATGTTTTTGAATTTGGTGTCTTTTTTTTTTTTTTTTAACACCTGAACACTTTTTGGGAACCGCAAACACACTACGTGTCAGCTATCAGCATAAACACTACAGACAGTTTGTCATCACAGACATTTTCTTTCAGCAGGATAATGTTCTGTGATGAAAATGTCTCAGTAGTGCACTGTGAGTTGCCTGTTCTAGTCCTGTTCGGCTCAGTTCGATTCCCGCTTTGTGTAGCCGTCGATGTGATGTAGCCCAAGTGCCCAAACCCAAAAAGCACCCAACAAAAAAAACATTTAAAAAACAGATCGTCAAATATCAACTTTATCGAAACAGATCATCGAATTTCTGGTACGAATCTGACAAGTGGTGCAAATCCGACCCAAACAACCAAACTTTTGCTTGAGTTGGGGATATATCCCTAGATAGATATGGACTCAGTTCAATTCCAGGAGGGTTGTGCATGTGTTGGGTTCTGGCTAAGGTCTAGCCTCAATGGGTTTGGGATAGGCCCAGAATTGTTTATTGTAGGCTTGGGCATGAAAGAAACTCAGAAATAAGAACCGAGTCCAGTCCAACTTTATTCTATGGGCCTCGAATCGACCTCGGGACAGCCCAAGATATATTAGTATATTGTATAATACTAAAAATTTGTAAAAAGAAATCTATATTTATATATCTAAACTTTTTATATAAAAACTGTACATATCTAAAATGGGAATTAGGCCATGGGCCTTGGCATCACGCCCTTGAGCCATGAACCAGGCCAAGATAGGCCCAAACATAAGATCAGGCTTCAATAAGGAAGTCTAAATTCTAGAGATATTTTAATTTGTTGGGGGGAGAAATTTTAGGGGAAGTAGAGAATACGAAATTTAGGCCCATGGATGAGAGAATTTAGGCTTTGTCTGATAGTTGTGTTTTAAGCAAAATTGAATGGAATCCTGTATGAAAATCCATGTGTCAAATATTTTCCATCTATCTGTTGGTTGGGCAAGGAAAGAAAACATCGGAGGGCATGTGAATCCTGTACTTGCTTTGATCTGCATATTTTTTACTTGGTGACAATCTGAAAGCTTTCTGTTTTTAGGGTTATGTGCTCTACTTTGTGTTATATTTGAAGAATATATATAAGATTCAAAATGAATCATGTATTATATGTGTGTGCATTATGGGCTTTTAGTTGTGTGGACCAAATAGG
>JAOXJP010251251.1:0-21977 GCA_025762735.1 Platanus orientalis
GATGCGAATTACTGTCTTAGTGCAAGTAGGATCAGTGAGCAGGATTCCAGATCGAGGGTGATCCGAAAGACCATCATGGTGAGTCAAAAACTCGACGTCATCAATATCCATCTAGGTCAGGTTCACCTTGCTCTATTCAGCTTTCATCTTGTTTTTTCGTTATTTACAAAATGAAACTTTATGTCTTGTTTTCCCACACATAAAACATTCATAATTAAAATATTTTTTATCACTCTTGGTTTTCTAAAATTTCTTTTATTTTTAATATAAAGTTTCTTAAACATTCTAAATCTTTTTTTTCAAGATTTTATCCATAATTGTGTAATCAAACTAGCTTTAGAAATAAATTCATTAGCTTTTTCTATGGTGGCTTGATCTTTATTTGTTTGTTCTATCCTTATACTAATGACTATTTTCCCAAGACTTTTATCTTTTGTTTGATATTATTTTTGTAATATTTCCATGATGATGGAAACTTCTCTATCAATGATGCAAACACAAATGATTTGGGTAAAACCATATTTTCTGTGGCAAAGTCATTAACCATTAATTGAAAATAATTTAATTGAGAAGTCATCAGTTTATCTTCAATCATTTTAAAATCCATAAATTTTCCAACAGTATATTTTTTAGTTCCCGCATTTTCAATTACAATATACATCATACAAAGTACTAGTCATGGCACTCAAATTTGCATGTCTATAAATTTTGTTTGCTTTTTCCCAAACTTAACTATAATGGAACCTTACGGGTTCATGTTGATCCTAATTTTCTTCAAGTTTTGCATCTGTCAATACGAACATTGAATAGTTCTTACTCACATCAAGAATAGGGAACTCCATAATCTCTATTTATCTAATAACTATATTACTGTTAAAATTATTGTCAAACAATGCTAATAAATAAGGACACTTCACTAAAATACAATAATAAATCAATATAATTAATTGACTACTTCACTATGTAATTACAAAAACAAACTTACTCCACAAAACTAAACAATCTTATAGCAAATAAAAGATTTCAACTGGAGACAAATTTTTAATAAAATAAAACAAAATGTAAAGAACTTAAACGTTTATGCGGAGGCGTGCCAGTAGGCACTGTCCTTAATGGTTTTCGCCTCCCATTATTCTGATATGGTAGGGCTTTGTTGGAGATCAACCCAAGATTCAATGACATGATCTTCTAAGACCTGCACAGTATAAGAAGATCCATAATAAATGGCAATGAGTGTGGTCCAAATCCAATAAAACATAATTTCAGAAAACTCAAAATGTTTGCTAAAAGAGGAGAGAGAGAATGGGAGAGAAATATGATTTCTTGAGTGAGTTTTAACATGAGACACTCCTTTTTATTTATAGATTGTGTAAAAACACTTTTAGATGCATCTACAGACATCTTAAATGCCCTCTTACTCAAATAATCATGTATTGATGTTTGAAGACACCTTTGCACATTTCCTCATGAAAGACCATGAGTTTTAGTAATAGTTACATTTTTCATGACCTATGCATTTCAATCGATCATGTAATCTGATGTCTGAATCCTGATAATTTTAATCGATCAAAAAGTCTTCGATCAATGCCATTTGGATTAATCAAATGTATGAAAGATTTAATATCTTGAATCTTCAATACAACAATCCCCCCACATATTCAAAATTTTTAAAACAATTCAATTTGGATTTGAACTAATGAACATTGAATGCAATGAAAATTGTGTCTTTTGAACTTTGAATTGATACTTAGGATATACAGGCTAGGATTTACTAGAGCTTGGTAGAGTGATTCTTTAGAACCATTCTCCGTTTATGTAAAGCTTCTAAATCTATAATCCATGTTTGTTTTTCTAAAAAAAAAAATTCCATTATATACATTTGGCTTTGCTTCATTCTTGGTTTTCATGAGTGTTCTAGTAAATTTAGTCCAAATTCTCATAAGAAGCGACCCCTCTTCCACACTTATATAGTTAAATTCATAATATCCAAACTGCAACCAACCGTACCACCTATGAATTCATTAAGAGTTTAACAATTCAATCTTTACTAATGTTACAATTTATGCAATGTCTACACCATTGGAGGGATTAAGAGCTAGAGCTCTCTTTTGACAATACTCTGAGTTATCCTACGACTTGTTAATACCCATTTAAACCTACTTCATGGGATCTACAATCATATAGGTTAGATTACCATCACATTTAACTCACAATTGGACTATCAATCCCATCCCCTTTGATGTATCTCTCACCGTTTTTCAATCAAATGGTTTTGTTAGATGATCAACTAAATTCCTTTCTAATCTTACCAAATTTAGTAATATAATACTCATATTTAACATTCTTCTCACAATGTTATGCCTTAGGCGTATATGTCTAATTTTTCCATTGTATGCACTATTTTTAACTTTTGTATTTTTCAACCGCTCTTGTAGCGAAAAGCTAGGATTACAATCATAGTGAATGATACAATAACAACTATAGCTCTTCATTGTGAGCTATGAAATTTTAGAGTCCATTTCATTATAACTTGTTTCCCTCTAGTTAATAAAAAAATAATTATAGTAATGACAAAATTGTTATTCATGATCATAGGCCACTCAGCTGAACTATTTAAAATCCTATACATATGCTTGTTGCTTTAGTTAAGCTAACAGCTTTGTCTATTGATTGGGCCTAAATCCCAATACATGGTAAATTAGGGTTGTTTTTGCTGCACTAGTATGGGATTTAAAAAACAAGGAGATTCCCCTCTCCGAAACAAATGTTCTTGGAAAAGGCACAAAACTAAAAAACACTTCTTATGTCAGTATGTGGTGTGACCACAAAGGATCACAGAACTCCTCTTCGAACCCCCCCAACCCACAAAAAAAAAAAAAAAAAAAAGGAAGAAAAGAAACAAAAAGAATTTACATTTGCCTTAAAAATGATTGAATTATTACAACTTTTTCTTTCAAAAAGTATAAAAAATTAACTTTTCCACAATGGTCCATTGGCATCCAGACACTCTCTAAGAAATTAGCACACCGCAATTCACTTCATTTTCCTTGCAAACACATGGGAACCTGGATGTTTAAAAAATTCTCTAGAGCCTGTTGGTGGAAAAAATTGCTTCTTCCTCACGTGGTCCTGGGCAAAGGTAGCGTGAGTGACTAAAAGGAAAAATCACTTCTTCCTCATGTGGTCCCAAGTATGAGTAGCCCAAGTGACTAGAACGGGTTTAGTACATGTCTCAACAAGGATGACTTTTCATAGACTTCAAAAGGGAAGATGTGAGAAAAGTAGAACCAACTTTGTTGATACAATAATTGATAGCACAATACAAATTTCTAGTTCAACTTTAATAAGCACCAGTCTCTTCGGAAGAGTCGTGTTACTTGATGTCGAACAAGTGGATGATAGAATCTCAAGAAATGAACCAGGTTCAATCCTCTCGAGCCAAATTATAGACTAAGATAAATTACTCCTACTCCTACTCTTAAGATAAAAATGAAATTTAATATTGATGTTGGAGATCATTTCTTCTTCATTTTCTCGTTTATTTATATCTAGCCTAACAATTACAATAGTTGAACTCCTTCTTCACATTGCTAGATGGTTTCTTCCACTTCCCACTCCTCTTTGTCATCATAGCCATTTTCTTATGTTGCGACAGATGCCATCATGGGGTGTGTAGTAGCCTCATCCCTCCTAGTTCGTATACATGATGATCAACCTTTGTTGCATGTCAATTCATGATATAAGTCTTAATTCTGCCTCTATCACGTGTATTATTTGTGGCTTTATGTCCAGATCCATTTACACCCAGTTGTCATTAGTTTACAGGCAACTTTTTAGGATGGTGTAGCATAGCTATGCATCTATGCAGTATATTTCATCATCTATTAGGTTGTTCACCCTCCCATATCTATGTGTACATACAAAATTACCCCTTAGGCATAATGTCACTTACCCAAAGAATTAGGGACGAACAAACCATGTACGATAGGTGCGAATGGAGTCAGGGGCTGACGCATCAGCGCTAAAAAAGAGATAAGCTCACCCAAGAAAGTGTAAGTCATTTTTCCAGTGCTGATGTGGCCACCCTTGACACCATTTACACCTAATTGTACAAGGGAGTGTCAGTACCAAATCAAAGTTCTGTCACTTACTATTGAGACCAGTGAGAGTTCTCTCCAATTGAAAAGGAGATGATTCAAACTCCAATCTTCAATTCTTACTATCAACCTACAAGATAAGATCGAGTCCAATCCAATGGTCTTAAAGGGTGGTTGAAGGATATCACTTACTATTGATATCCTTATAGTAATGATTATTTTTCCAGGACTATAAAATGATGTGTGCCATGTGGAAAATCATTTTATAAATAATTTTGATGACGTCGAAACCACGAGCACTCCAACACCGGTCAGATGATTGCACGGTGGGCCCAGGTCTTTGGCAGAATGACTCCTGCACAACACAAATAAAGAGTCAAGGAACTAGAGACAGGTGGGGTGCCGACCTCTAGCTCTCCCACGGTCAAGTCAAATATGGGGATGGTTGAATGCGAAGCTCAAATTAGGGTTTCCCTTTTCTTTGCTCATACCTAATGGGTTGGCTGCTACCTTCATTTATAGGCTCAAGTCGTGGTGTGTCGGGCGAGATTTTGCATATCTTTTCCTACCTTTCGTGTCGTGTCCTCCCCGCTCTTTCTATTTTTTGTTAGTTAATCATGGTGCCTCATTTTCAGATTTGTCAGGCCAGCTGTAGAGAATATTCATTTTTGTAACGGCTTCTAGATTGTGCTTACCTCCAAGTATAGAAGTAAGGGTCTCAGTCTCTCTTGTCCGGTGAGGACTCTTAAAGATTAAACCATTGTCGTTGATGTGACTCACTCTTTAGTGTTGGGATGCTCAGGTCGTGCCCCAGGAGTGGTCTTGGGTATTCCAAGATGTCGGGCATTAGAGGGAGGCGCGAGTAGCTTAGTTCCTTTTTGCAAACCTCCATGTCGAGGAGCCATTGAACGACAAAACCTTTCTTTGGTGGCATCAACATTCCTCGGGTTGCCACCGCGGGGCTTTGATGGTAATGGAACCTTGATAGGTATTTTCTAACGAAGGCATCCTGGGTTAGTTCCCTTAGGATTGGGGTTTCCCGGGGTCGATTTATTAGGGTCTTGGTATCTTGGGTTTCCCGAGTTTATTGGGGTCTTCGTATTTTTCCCTATCAACTGTCCCCCTCATTCTCGAGCTCAGGAATGTGAATCATTTTTAACCATTGATATTCACTTTTTTGGTTACTGAGGTTACGTTAATCGAGGATAGGTATCATGATGGTTTGCATTTAATGGGCTTAGGAAACCGAGGTGATGTAACTACGCCAGTTATGGGCCATGTCAAACGTCTCGCTAAGCATGAATCTCAAAGCCATTGGACAGTCGCGTTTGAACCTTATATTGATTTTTTTGGGATTCGCATATCGCTTTGTTTCTCGAGTTAATTATGCTATTCCCCAGATGGACAACACATGTAGGCTCAAGGATCTAGAGCTCTATCTATAAATCCCTCCCCCGAAGCCTTTTTTTTCTTTATCAGTTCAAGCTGCCTCTCTTTCTTTGCATTTCTCCCCTAAGCGATTTCTGACAACTTTTTCTACTCCCCGATAATCGTTTCTTGTTGCTCTGACCATCTTCCTTGAGTTTATTTGTCTTTTCTCCAAGTATTTTGGTTTTGCTGCCTGAGTTTACGTCATTTCACATAGTTTTGCCTATTTTGTTCTATTCTTTTTCTTATATTCTCCTTTTTAGCTACCTTTTTCCCTTCTCCGATGTTTTCATTTTCCCCATTTTTTCTTTGTATTTTTTTAAATGTCGATTCAATGGTGTCTGGGGATACTGTTGACTGGATGGTCGACGGTGTCGATGACCTATCAGAGGTTCGACAAAACCCTATAGAGTAGATCAATGGGATGACTCCTTCCAACGTTCAACCAGTGGCAGGGGAGATTTCCCTCGAGAAAGATTTTATCGCCACCAGCTACACCTTAAAGTTGGGGGAGCGAACCCTAACTAGGTTTCGTTCAACCTTCTCTAACTCCGAGGGGGCATTCTTTCCACCCTCGGGAATACCTTGGATTTCGAGGCCCTTGCCGACAGCAAGACACTGTACCCGTAGGCCCTTCTTGGGGGCCTACACTTCTCGGTCCCTCTCTTCTTAAGAGAACTGCTACTCTACCTTGGGTTGGCGTCGGGATAGCTTATGCCCAACACATGGAGGATAGTCATAGGGTGCATGATCCTATGGAAACTAACGTTCAAGGGGAAGGCTCACTTTACCCTTAATGAGTTTTGTCATTATTACTGCTCGAAGGAGCAAGAGCCGGGGTGGTGCTTCTTTGCCAGCCGGGACCCGACAACGATCCTAGTGACCAGGCTTCTAAGCTCTAACAATGGGTGAAGGAGTCATTACTTCTTCATCTTGAGAGCGGATTGAGAATACCCCCGGGGGAGGTCCCCCTTATAAGGCTTAACAAGGCTGGTTGTCGGCCCTCAGCTCTAAAGGTGAGTCGTGTTTTTTGTCTTTTTTCTCTTTTTATTATTTTCTCTCTCCCCTTTTTTTCTCTTATTGTGTTTGTTCTTTGTGTCAGTCTTGAACATAAGTGAACTATCCCCAAGGAGGATCGCATCCAGGCAGTCGTGAATCACCCATTTCACACCTACTTAAACCTAGTCACTCCTGGGAACCTATTTTAGTTTGGCTCTGGTCCTGACCCAGGTAGTCTTTGTGTGTTTTGCTTGTTATTCTTTTTAGGGTCTTTCTCTTTTTTTATATATACATTTAACTAGTCTCTAACCCCGAGTCTATGATGTTGTATAGTGATGAAGCAGAGCAAAAAGTTTCTAGCACAGGCTCGGCAGGCCAAAGCAGCTAACTAGGGAGTGACCGTCACTTTCAAGAACAGGAAGTGGCACTTGATTAGTGGGGGGGCCCTCCCAAGTTGTCACTCAGGCCCCCGAGGCCACTCAAGTTCCTAAGGCAGCCCCAACCCCAGCTTTTAACACCTCCATTCCCATAGTAGATTTAGAGGCTGAGACCATCGGGTCTCCTTTAAGCCCCACGACAGAGGGCAAAGTGGCGGCCCCACTCGACATTGCCCCAACTATGGTCAAGGTCACCCCAACCACAATCACGGTCATGACGACCTCATCTCCTTAGGTGGCCTCAACTTCTAACACGGCTACTACCCCGGAGAGGGGCCAGTCTTCCACTGGACCTTCGTCCTGGCTATCAAAGCCAAGCACCGGGGTATATTACATCCTTAGGGGCATGCCACCCAAGGATCTTGAGTCCCTTATGACTCTCAGCCCATCTACGCTACACCACAAGATGGTCTTCTACTTAGTCAAGGTAAAATTTTCCCTTCCTTTTTTTTATTTCTGCTTTCGTTATGTGTAGGTTGTGTGGGCCTCAATTTTCGCAAGACAGGTAAATCCCTTTTAAAAGAGACCTAACTATCACAAGAAAATCCCACAATGTTTTGGAGTCGCCGCTAGTCTTTCTATTGATGTAATTGGACATCAGTTTTAAAAACAAGTTTAAGTTTTGAGAAGGGTTTGAAATATCTGACTCCGCACTTAAACTGATCAACTCCAAAAGATTCTTAGGTAAGTTGTTTGTTTATGAGTTGGGGAAGGTGTTAGGCACCCCACCTCATCCGCTTTCGCGGTTACTTACTCTAAACTCGTTACACTCTAATGGTTAACATGATTTATCATTTATTCACCCCATCTATTGTTTTTTATCTCATTTTATTGAGATTAAACAAGGAATCCATATGTCATTTCTACCAAAATTTTGGTAACATAATAGCTATAATATGGACCCCTGGGGATGAATAGTGATCCCCATATCACTTTTTTCAACAACCTGATAGTCCACATGTCCACAAAAACACTCTAAATATGTCATACATCCATCACATCATCACTGTCCACCCGACAGCTTCGTGTCCATCATAACCATTCACATTTACACAATTTAAATAAAATTAACTATGTTGTCTAAAAAATATACATAACTCACCAAAGTCTAAAATAATATGTACAGAATTACTAATCAAATACAGTAAACTACTATATACAAGTAGAAGTTTCAAAGTATGACATTTACCTACTCACGTTGTAGTTACATTGTCGCTCCCTAACCAAGCCTTCTGGATATCTCCTGCATGTAACATGATTTACAAGTAACTAATCCTTTTATTAAGGAAATGGAAACAACCCAAGGGGGTTAAGTTGAGAAACCTACCTTTTTTACGCTATACCATGTAGCCAAGAAAATATGAAGGTTAGTATACAAATGCACACTTATCATGAGACATAAATGTAGCTGATTGGGCATAAAATATGTCCATTTAGGCATATTAGTATTTACTCAACACTAGGTAATAAAAATATATAAAAAAGAGGTTTAGAAAACATACCTTAAGCCGCTTTTTCTCATGATCAAATGAAATATGGAAAATTACTACATACATGTATGAAATAAATGATATAATGCACACATCAAACATCAATAATCACCATTTACAAAAGAAATAGCTAAACAATGAAAAAAAAAATTAAGATACACATAAATGATAAAAATGGAACTAAGAGATAAAATGGCAGCCAAATATGCAAAATGAAATACAATAAAAAACAAGAATAATAAGAATAAAGGAATAGCCAACATTTTTGTACAACAAGCCAAAATTATGAAGGTGTGTATTCTATTTACAAAGAAACATGATAAGATGAATCTTTCCACAGTTGCTTTTTCTACAAAACTAGGATAACATTCATTGCTTAAGATTCAATCAAGAAAATGTATGCTAAGAGACACCGATAAAGATGTAACACAAGTGACCATACCCTACAAGCTTGTCATCTCGTCAGATACAAAATATTCAGTACATATTGGATACAGCTGAGTAAAGTGATTTACCCAAGTCACCTATGTCACCCAGGTCAGTCCCATGAATGAGCCATTTGGTTTGATTGGGCTTCATCTAATTGGGCCGAGTTTGGGCTGAACAGGTCTATTGGAATTTTAAGGCCGAGTTCAAGCACGCTTTAGATTGCCTATGGCTTCCATATTTGAGTAGCACTAACATCATGTGGTGAATAAATTTGACACCACTAATGAGTTACAAAAAACTACAATGAGACTTCTCCATATTCTCAATGTTTCCCACTGAATGCTAATCTTGAAAACCCCAACCAAACAAGTTGCACCTTTGTAGACGACATACGATCAACCAGGCTTATAAAGAGTGATTTAGGATTGCTGAGACAACCAAATAAATGAGAAAATTTGAAAATAAACTAATACATATATCTGGGGGCAATAGAATGGGAGAGGGGCTTAAACTCAGGGATTAATAGGTGCTGTCCTAACTACAGTAAACACTTTAGAGTTGGGCAATTTGAGGATTGGTACTGATTGTACGATCAGGCAGCTACTGAACATGGGGAGTTTAATCCCATAGCTTTACAAACCAATCATCCATTTTTTTAGTTCAAGATGGGACAAATGTTGTAAACGAATAAATGGTCTAGAAGTCTGATGGCGTGAAATATGGCAACAAAGCATTCCTCTCCTTTGGCAAGCTATAGAAGGATTCCTATTTAGACATTCGTATGTATGACAACCTTAAGATTGCATATGCGCGTCGTATCTACTGAGTGGTGAATATGGTAGTGCCAAACCAGGTAGTAAATATTAGGTTGCAGAACAACTACTAAACGTAAATGGTGCTTTATTAGACTCACCTTGTTCAGACAATAACAACACCAAAGATTCCTATTGACACTTATCTTTAAGAATACAAAAAATCTAAGAAAGAAAATGAAACATAAAAATTGAATTGCAGATTCGATTCTCCGACTTTACTGTACACGATTGATGGTTATCCATGAGGCACCTTCAGTTTCCAAAGCATTCTCCAAGGAAACAACAAAACATAAACTTTTATACAGCACTGTCATTGGAGCATAGGGCACCCAATCATCAAAACCCTTCCCACTAACATGTCTTCTAAAAACAAAAGAAATATATAACCAGAGAACGAATAAAATATGGCAAAAGGCATCCATAAAGGAAATTAAATAAAAATTTTCATACACTAAAAAATACTTCATACTCCCCCAAAGACGCTGCGTGAAATGGCTATAATTAGGGAAGACATGTTTTCAACATAATAAACAAAAATAGAAGTATATATATATATATAGAAAAAAAAAGAATAATCATTAACAGAATTAACATAAGAAGATAGATGAGTACCTCTGTATATGTATGCACAGATGTGGATGATCTCTACTTGGAAGCTGGGCAGCATGTTCTTGTTTATTTAAGCAAGGCCTTGACTATGAAAAAAAGAGGAAAACAGACAAGAAGAATAGAGACTGACAAAGAGGGATTTGGATTTTTGGGCTTTAAATCATTAGAGAAAGAGAGGATCTGCGGGGAATGTGTGAACAAGAGCTTATGAAAGACTTCAGATTATGACACTTTTTAGAGGTTTCTCACCATAAGAGAGGAGGGGTTTCTGGTCGTGAATTAGAGGGGTTTTTTTTTAGAGTGGGAGAGCTCGTCGTGAGGATTTTGTAGGAAAGAAGGGCTGAGATTAGGTTGTCTTAGGAAGAAGAGGGGGGTTTTGCTGGATTATTGGTGGTGGTCGTTGGCCTTTATTGATGGAACAGAGAACAAAACCTAAGTTTTTCTTCAAATGATTTTAAGCATTCTTCACCCCCCTCGGTGCAATGGGACGGTTGGAGCTTTTATAGAGCACCGGAACCCTAATTTTTGGGTTCAATGATAGGGAATCTCCAAGGTTGGCTCGACCTGGCAATGAGTTGGAGCTGCATTGAGTCACCATCGGCCAAACCTGGAGGCTGCTGGGCATGGGTTGCATGAGGGAGAGGAGAAGAGAGAGAGAGAGGTTGTGTGAGGGAGGGGGTCTGACCAAAATCAGATAGGGTGAGAGAGGGTTTGAGAGGAGAGAGAGAGAGGCGCTACAGGCAGAGGAGAGATGAGAGAGAATCAAAGGGGAGAGGGCGAGCCTGGAGAGAGAAAGGGAGAGGCGGAGAGGGGGCTAGAGAGAGGAGAGGAGAAAGAGAAGGGAAGAAGAAGAGAGCAGAGAAGAGAGTGGAAGAGAGAGAAAGAGATGGAGGGAGGGTGGCCGAAGAGAGAAATGGGAGGGGGGTTCCCCCCACTGCTGCGCAGGGGCATCGGCCAGGAAGAGGAGGTAGCTAAGAGCGAGGGGGACAGAGGGAATCAGGGGGAAGAGAGAGAGAAAGGGGGAAAGAGAGGAGAGGGGGACAAGCACCGGGGAGAAGAGGCAGGAAAAGAGACGAGCAGGGGGAGGGTTTCCCCTCTGCCCACGCTGTCGGCCAGCCAGAAGGAAGAAAAAAAAAAGGAAGGGAAGAAGAAAAAGAAAAAATAAAAAAGGAAAGGAAAATGAAGGAAAGGAAAAGAAAAGAAAAATAATAATAATAATAATAATAAAATAAAGACAATAAATAAAATAAAATAAAATAAATAATAAATAAAATAAAATAAAATAAAACAGACATTAATAAGACGATAAAGGAGGCATTGGATGGATTTGATTAATCGAAATTAGCTGGATTATGAAGGAAGGCTGGGCATTGCTCTACCCATTTGCTAACCCGAAGAGAAGCGTCGGAACTAGGAGTTGCCTCAAAATTGGGTTCTTACAGGTTATACTCACTCACTAATTATTATTATTATGATTATAGGCTATGACCATAATGGCAGCCTCTATTTAAAGGTTTAAGACCAGCCAAAAGGTCCAAGGAGAGTTCCAAGGCCGTCTCACTAAGGCTGCCCAAGAGCTCAAGGTTCTCCAAGAAAAAGCCGATGCGGAAATCCAGGTGCTCCGGGATAGGGTTGTGTGGGTGGAGGAGTCCAATGCAAACATGGTCGCCTGGGCTGAAGAAGGCGAAGCCCGAATCCACGAGTTGACCCAGTAACTAGAGTCCTCCGAGGGGGAGATTATCTGGGCTAAGGAGTCAGCCAAGGAGGAGATTGTCTGGGTCAGGGATGAGCTAGGGTTTGAGCAAAACTGTTGTATCACGGTCGAGAGGTCATTTTCTGCTACTCTGCAAGAGGCGATGAATAAGAAGGTGGCCGAGGCCCTTGAGTTTGCCCAGATAAGGGCAAAGGATGAGAAGAAAAGGGTTGTCAATGTGTCAGTCTCAAAATACCTAGCATCTGAGGCCTTCCAAGTCATGAAAGTCAGGTGCTACCTTTACGGTTTGAGGGATTCCAGGAGAAGGCCACCGAAGCTTTCTTGGACCTATACTTCTCTACCTTTGTCCTCGAGGAGGAGGAAGAGGAGAGCAAGGGAGAAGAAAAAGAAGTAGGAGGAGAAAAAGAAAAAAAGGCCGAGGGTACTTGCATTATACTCCTGGGAGATGCCGCCTCAGGGGTTGGTGATCCCCCAGTGTAATTGTATACTTTATTTTTCTTTTCATCTGTTATTTTTTTGTGTACCTTCTTGTTTATCTATGAAATTTCCTTTTTGACCCCGTCTCTCGTCTACTTATTTTTTATTCCTTATCTTTTGCTAAATTCTTCTAAATATGGATGTGTGTCATGATGAAGGTCTTCACATGCCTTCTCAAATTTTTCTAGTATGTTAGGGTAGGTTACGATAAATTTTGCTAAGTATGGATATGTCTCGGGCAAATAATTTCTAAGTGTGTAAAGATAGGCAATGATAAAATTTTCTTAGTATGGATGCACCCCATGAAAAATTCTTCTAAGTAGATGTGTGGGTAAACAATCTTATGAGTTATTTGATTCTTCTTGATCTGAGTGAATTAAAGGCTCCAAGTGACACTATCGAAACTTGAGCCATTACCCCCAGTGGGGGCCTATCTTTGGCAATGTCGTCAAGTACTTTTATACCCCCGTTCTCATCGGATATATAAGAGAGTGCATTCGTACTTAATTGGAGTTAAGGGCTCAACCTTAGTCATGGCACACACATTCCAACACGCTTTGAGGCTCTAGCTTTGTTTGTTGAAGTCCTCATCTTCAGGAATCCTTGGGGCTTTCACCTTGCCTCTTAATTTTCCCTTAATGGATGGGTCAGTCTTGTTACCTAGGGTCAATCTTGTGACCTGGGTTTAGTCTTGTAACCTGGGCTCAATGGTCTTAATCATCCTCTAAGGGATGGGTCAGTTTTGTGACCAGGGGTCAATCTTGTGACCTGAGATTAGTCTTGTAACCCAGGCTTCTCAGGAGCCAAATCTTCTTCGAACGGATGGTTCAATCTTGTTGTAAGCACCCAAATTTTGACTCGGGTCATGTGATAGCATAAGGACATCATAACAACATTTAGACATCAAGCCTCTAAGCACCCATGGCTTAGGAAGAACAAACCTAGACTCTAGGAGGTTAAGCATCCCCAAAGAAGTTTTTCCAGATACTCTAGTCGCAACTGAATCAATGAAAGCAACTTAGTACAACCCAAAAAGCACCATTTCAGGACAAACCCTAATCTCTCTCAAAAGCATCAACAGGACTTTGAGGGTCCACATTTTAGAACCCTATTTATGTCATCAACAAGTTTTTCACCTCCTATAAGCCTTTCTCCAGCAAAGCATTATAGGTGAAAAAATTATCATTTTGCCCTTTTGCCTTCAAAGACTCAATACTCACTATCTATCATCCAGATCACTGAATCTCTCTACCTACATAAGCCTTCTTTTCATGAAGCATCTTAGACAAAGAATTCATATTTTTACCTTTTTTGACCTATGGGTGAAAAATTATCATTTTACCCTTTCTACTTAAAGAGCTACCCCTAGACCCTCAAAAGACCCTCGGAGCCTCTCCCATGGTCTAAATGGTGTAATTTCAGATCCTATGCATCCCTGAGTCTCCCATCTCTAGGGAACTCATCACAAATCAAACACTGCTTAAGAACAGCTATAGCCAATCTCTCAATCTGTGATAACCCTAACCAAGAAATGATCATTGCAAAAACTCTCAGAGGTTCATCTGATCTCCAAATTCAGAAATTTCAGTTTCCATACCTTGGCCTCAGCCTTAGCTTCAAATCTCTAGGTCTAAGATGAGAATTTCAAAGTCTTGAACCTCTAAAAAATCTCAATTCTCCCCAAAAGGTCGAAAGCCTATTTTTTCACTTTTAGCTCTTATGGAGCCAGAATGTTCTCCAAACCTCCAAATCATGATTAGTTGGTGTCCGTTTCTTCATAATTGTGTCAGAAAGATATCCAAAGAGTAAGGACTTCCACAAAATCTATCTGTCAAGATTCCCTCAAATATTCTGAAAAGCACAATAAATCAGGTCTAAAAATCAAGTGCTCGATCGACTCTTAGTAGTGCATCTAAAATTAGAAATTCAAATAGTCAGTGGCCACACCATAGTAAATTCAGGGCCTCAAGACTATCAGATCCACACTAATTTATAGAAAATCCATGGCCAAAGCAATCATTTTTGCCCAAGTCTAGGAAAAGCACATTTTGTCGGTATTTGACATGTAGAATGCCCTTAAAAGTTCTCTTAGACTCAGAATGTAGCAAGGTCAAGGCCATTTTCTCATTCTCACTCCTACCCTCATTAAAGTATTTCATAAACCTCTAGTTTAGAGAATTTTTGGCTATTCAATTTCACCCGGCTTTAGGCAGCTACAAAAACCCAATTTATTCAAGAAATCTTGCTTTAGAAAACCCTCGGTGACTGTCCAGGAATCCAGCAACCAATCTGTCAACTTTTGTAGGTTTGAGACTCCCTAGACTTCAAATCCCCTAGGTATATCCCAAGGTGAGGTTATATAGAAAAACCAGCAGCATTCTTTGTCCAATTCTGTTAAATCGTTCAAAAATTGGTTTTTAACCTAATTTTCTGCTTGGGTACCGTAATCTTGCGTAGTCAGAAGTTGGGAATCACCTGGACCTGGGATCATCTATCCTTAAACCACCTTTGGATCAATTTTATCATCTTGCCCTTTCAAATTACATTTGAGAGCTTTTTAGACCAAAAAACTCTGATTTTACCTCCTTACCCTTTTCATAATTTGGTTCTGACTGGACCACTGTGACCGGAGCATCTGCGACTTCTAGAATTGATACTAACTAGGCGAAATTCTAAGCTCAAGAGCCGGGAGGAGTGACAGCAGAGAGATAGTTTTAAAAGGTTAAAAATAGGTATTATTTCAAATGAGCTAAAAGATGAGATATTTTGCATTAAATGCATCCTCATCTTTAGCCCATTTTTGGAAACCCTTAGATTGAAATCTTTTAACCCCCTCTCTCACTCTCCACCTTAGGATCCTCCCCTTGAATTTCAAATCTCCATAGAACCCCTCACAGCCCCCCATGAGGCATCTTGATGCCCCCTTTAGATTTGTAAACAATGGGAGAATGCCAAAAGGCATCCCCCATGTCACCCACATCTCTCCCTCCATCCACCCTCAATAGGACACCCCCCATATCACCATTCAATCAACAAACACAAGCCTAATATAACCCTTCATGCTTTCAAGTCACCTATCCATGCCCCTTAGCCTAGATCAATCCCCACCCTTCACCTAGATTCAATCTCAGCCCTCCACCTGGTTTAGGATAGACATCATCCTAGCCCTCCATCTAGGAATCGTTATCCTCTATCTCAACCATCCATTTAACCATTTTGGGGCTATAAATAGGCCCAAATTCATGCATAACTAGGTTGGCAACTAAAAACCCTAAATCCCAAGTAAAGAAGAAGAAGAAAATAAAGAAAAGGTAAGTTCCCTCAACCCCAAGGCTAAGTAAGCCTAAACCCATGCTTGAATCATCTCCCCCTTCAACATATGTGAATTGTGCGTGCTATTATGCTGTCCAATTCATGTTAGAGCACTGCTCTAATTTGGATACATGGTAGAGGCTCAATAACCTCTACTTTTACTTTTGACTGATTTCAATGATCATTTTTGTATGAATTTTATAGAGGGTTTCTTGGGCCCAATTTTTACTATGTTGTACTAGACATATGTAGGATGTTGTGCGTTTAATTTCATGAATTTAGCAGCTGTGAAAGGCCTCGAAATGGCCCCCCAAATAGACCCCCCAAAATGGGTCTTTTAAGACCTAAATTTGGGGAATATTTGTTTATTTTAGTTTGAATTTTCTACACATGATTTGAATTTTTATTTTTTATATGATGTTCATGTATATCTCCCCTATTAACACACTTAATTTCATAATTTTTACAAAACCCTAAGGGCTCCAAACTCGAGAAATCCACCTGTTGGATTTTCTCCCAATAACTAAGCTTGTTTTTTAAGAGAATTAAAAACAGGCGTTGAATAAACAGGCATAAGAACAATAAATAGGCATTGAGATCTGGGACCCACCCCAGGGAGCCTTGATTATTCTCTGACCCTGTCCCATGGCATATGTACCCTCTAAGAGTCATTCCTGTGCACCAGCACCTCTATGGGCCCTTATTTCTATCCCAACACCTGAATTTAAAAAACAGGCATTGGATGGAAATTCGGGCATTGGAATGACTTTTAGGCACCAGGCCTAGGTCTTAAAAATTAATTTTTTTAAATTTGTCTAAGTGTGAGTCAACTCTAGGACTAGTGTCAAGACCTAAGAAAGACCCTACCCCTTTGGGCCCTATTGTGGTGGCCAAAAAACCCAAGTTGGTTGTTGTTTCAGTACCCAACACCTGTTTGTTAATTCAATTAAATTCAAACATTAAACAAATAGGCATCAAAACAAAAACAAGCGTTAGGCCTATAACAGATGATTACATGGCCCACTTTGGGAGATCATATCTCCACATGGCCTGTACGTAGGACCTATAGGTTTATACAGTGTAACCCTAGAAGATCTTCCCTTCCCCAAACCATAGATCTCACAGTGCTGGGACCCACCAAACTATCTTAAAAGATGTCACAAAGGTTCCAATTTGATCAGATTTCCCAACACCTATTTTTACCTTAAATTAAATTTCGGCATTGGAAAAATAGGCATTCAGACAAAAAACAGGCGTTAGGCCTGAAAACCAAAAAAATTCTTATTTTTCTCTTCTCTCTCCTTAATTTTATGGTTGATATCTAACCCTAAGAAGTTAACTAGTAAGCCATTTAGAGGGGTCCATCATCCCTCTAAAGACCTAACCCATGAGGGGTCTCCTGTTCTTAAAAAAGAATAGTTTATGGACTGTTCATAAGCCGACACCTGTTTTTCACCCTGAATTAAATTGAGTTAAATAGACAGGCATTGAGAGTAAAAACAGGCATTAAGCCTGAGAAAAATCCAGTCAACCCCTAATTCAAACCAAGTAAAGTTTTGACATTCTAATTTACAACCAACAAGGCATGGAAGCGAACATAGAACTAAAACTCATATGAATGGGAAAAGCCGCCCTAAAAAGGCGGGTATTTTGGGTGCCTAACACCTTTCCCAAGTGCAACTAAACAACTTACCCTAAATGTCAAGAACTTAGACCAGTACAAAGAGTGAAACCCCTAGTCCTCTGGATCTAGACTTCTCCTCTTCTTCCCGAAGAGGAGAACCAATGTCTAACTCCGTCGGTTAATCCCAAGTTAGTGGCAACTCCAAGAAAAGCCTAACCCCCGTGTAAAAGGGTTAATGACATTTCATGCACCGGCATCACATGCCGAAGATTGAGCCCTAGAAACCATGGGTGGCCAAGGGAACCACAAATTGCCCTTCCTCGAATGTCGTGTCCACACTCATTATACCTTATTACAGAATAGAATGAGTTATATCACCATTTGGCATAACGATAATCAAATTGAAGGTCATCTTGCTCAGTCATTTCCTTAGGTATATTTTCCTGGCTACTTGTTCCCGACCTCACAAAGAACAGATATGCCTCCTGAATCCTTTTCTGAGTGTTTACCTTGCTTATTGTCTTCACACGAGTAGAAAGGGAAGAAAGTCCTTGAAAGTAGGATAATTGGCGAGCAAACCTATGTGAATTGTAGGCCTCTATATGGAGGTGGTTATCCCTCCTCTAGTTTAGCTCGCCACTCTTGAGAGAGAAGTATGCCGAACCCTCTTTCGATAGTGACCCATCATCTGTCAGGATATGGTTACCAAACAAGTGATTGGGGATGAGGATGAGCTTCTGAGTAAAACAAAACAATGTGATAGGGCGCAAGACCATCTTTGCTCTCTAATTCTTCAAAGTGTTGATATATGCAATCTTGCGAAGATCTCTCTCTCCTCTCTGACAAATGGAAGGGGAGTGTAGCCCCAACCATGCATAGAAATATTTGAGGGAAAAGTGCACCAATTTCTCTCTAATACGGCCTTCTCAGAGGCCCACTTCCATAATGTCTCGTAAACCACTGTATAGACATTAGAGATTAGGGACTGTTAAATTCATGTGTATCCCATCAGCAAGGTTAGTGGTAGCAATGACCACATTGGGGCAAATACATTCACCCACATTGCTAGGAAGGATCCATCCACTTAAAAAGGCAGCATATACCCCAGCCAAGAATGTGGGGCCGTCCAAACCAACACTTTGTCAGACATTATCTTTGGTCCACAGTAAAGGTTTACCCTTAGCAGACATGCCTAAAGGACCTTAACAAATACAGCCTAACCAGTTGCCGTATGAAACATTCAGATCGTTGAATTTAGAGAATATTTGGAATAATCTTCAACATGTGGTAGAAAGATTATCGAAGTGAGCATTAAAAGGAATGTATTCTTTCATCAGTCTCCCTTCAAAAGGCTAGTGGCTTACGTAGATAAATTCCCATAATAAGATCCCTAGCTTACCGTATTGGCATAAAAAGGTGTTGGTGTCAGGGAACCACCTTGAAATTGCTTCTGCTACCATCTCATGATACTTGTCAAAACTACCAATAGAACTATGAAGTGCTTCAGCCATTCCTATAGCATCTATCTCTATACGGTATTTACTAAGGTAATGCTCAATAACAACCTCCCATTTTCTCCCTCCAATTGTAAAGGAAGAAAACCCTCTGTAGTTTTAGCCGACCCATGTTGTTTCTCCTAATCGGATCTTTCAGATTAGACTCCTAAAATCACTTGTAGTAGAGTCCTTAAGAGTCTCTCCTTCTTCAATAGAGGGGAGAAGTATGTCATGAACTAATTTTTCACGGCGAGCACGATCATCCAAATGGCACCAACCTTTGCAGATATGTCTAATATAATCAGGAAGACTTGGTGCATGGTCTGTTATTGGGTCAAGGAATTTGGGGTCGAAAAGGCTGCAACTATGACCCCACTCATGTGATTAGAGAATGGGAGAAAGGAAACTCTCGTGGCATTCATGGTCATTTAAAATTTTTCTTTTGAGAGCCATGACTCTATAAAAAAAAAAGATAAGCCAAATTCATAAATTAAGTAAATATGAGCATTTCAACACTTTACAATTTTTACATGAATGTGCATTTTTTATGGTGAATGAGGAATTTTCAACCCATTCGCTCCCAACATCTTGCCAAGCAAGGACGACACGAATGGGAGGGGCCTCAACCCGCAAGTGAACATGGGGACTATTTCGTAACCACTCAAGCTATCCCAAAGGCAGTGAATGGTTGCCAAAAGTTCAGCCATCGCTTGAGATGAAGACCAAAATTCTTGATTGGCCTAAAAGCCCCAAATCTTCATGAAACAAGCTAAAGGCTTTGCCAAAAGACTCGTCTCAACCATGCGAGACTTCCTACTCCACTGACTTAAGTTTTGAAGGTCTAAAACTCTCCTAGAACCAAGAAAAGGGTTTCGGACTCAAGAAATAGAAGATTTACACAGTGGGGTTTGGCGTGGTCTGGAACACTTAAAAAGGGTGTTAAAATGGTCACCAGGATGAAAGAAAGTGTTGGGAGTTTTTTTTAAGTCAAATGTCGAATGCAAAAAGGGGGTGAGGTTCAAAGCTTTAAGCACTCGACAATGACGGAGTTCAATTTTGCTGTAGATGGCTAAGGAAGACAAAAGGGGATCTTTTCATACCCGCAAGGGTAATCTAGTTAGAACACAGGGGATTTGAAAAGGTGTGCCTGTATATGAGGGAAAAAGTGTCATTTCATCCATTATGTATAGGTAATTGAAGAGATGTGCATCGCCAACTCTCATTACCCCTCGAAGAGCGCAAATCCAAAATTCATGCATGAATGATAAAATAAAACTCCATTCGCCCACATGATTAGTGAGCGAATGAGGGATTAGTTCCCTATTTGCCATGGTGTTACTGGGAAATGATACAAATTCTTTTCATTCACCATGACCAAAACTTAATTGTTTTCTTTTGGATATCAGAAAACGTGGTGGCTATGATTACTGCCTAAAGGTATCCAACCTCTAAGAAGTTAAAGAATAGGAAAATTTAGATTTTTGTAATGTACAGATTCTTTGCAGTGCACAATATACACGGACAGTCATTTTGCTTAGATTAGAAAATGACTATGACTATTTAGATGAAAGTAAGCAAGTTGGGATAAAGCATGAACATATGAAACACAGAGAAAAATCAAAATGCATTAATAAGGCCGAAAAAGGATTACATGTCCATCCATTATGTTCTGAAAAGGACAAAGAAGAAAACAAATATCTTCCATGAAAATCAAATGAAAGCTTTAAGTCTATCTCATAGGGTTTCGGAGATAGGAGTTTGTTGTTAGAGAATGTCATCAGCATTAGATCGCTTACCTACTTCTTCAAGGTGGGTTTCATCATGTCCCCTCTCTTGCCTGGTAGTCAAGATGGCCTTAGCCTAGGTAATCAGTTTCATTTTGTGCTCAACACCACCCTCACTATCTTTCAGGGTAGCAGTGTAGCCATTCAGCTCGTGCTAAAGGTGTGTGTATTCTGTCTTGATATAGTAAAAACAGTCTGCCAACATTTCAAGTTCTTTGCTTGCAAAACTATCCCGGCAAGTTGCCTCAGCATGATTCTGATTCAAGTCAACTATCTTCTCCTTTAATTCTTTAATGAGGGCTTCAAGATCGGGAGAAGGCTGAGCAAGATTTAAGGTCTCTTTGGCCTGAGCAATAGAAGTAACGGAGTCTAAAAGAGACTTTACAGTCCTCCTAATTCTACGATTCGTGAAATAGATCTCTACATCATCCAAGCAAACTAAAGCCCTAGCCTGAGTGCATGATAACGAGATTGCTGCATGGTCCATTTCAGTGAGATCTTACAAAAGATGGGTGCGGGCTCTATGTGCCTGTATTGTGTTATCATGAAAATACTCCAATTCTTCTTCACTATAGTACCATGGTAGTAGGACCTCTTCATCTTCGAATGAGAGTTCTGCATAATGAGGAAAGAAGTCAGAATTTAAAATAACCCGAATACTCCTAACTAAAGCACAATACCTGATGGGGGAGTGGGTTTTGAGATAGGAATAGGCTCTAAACTTGGGATGGGTCCAAATCCCAAGGAAGAATCAGTTTTTGGTATAGGAATGTTGTCCTCAGAGTCTGATGAGTCAATGATAATTGGTACAGGATAAATGAGGCATACTGGTCTTACTATAGGACTATGACTCAGTCTGGCTGAAGGAGCCTGTCTTGGGTTGGTCCAGGACGTAAGCCTCATGTTTTTAGAATGAACATCAACAGGATGAGCAAAAGATTCACCCCTATTTATCCTTGAGAACCTTCATTTGGCTGCCATTACCTGAAAAGAATAAAGGAAATAGAAAATTTCTCAGTATGAAAGATAGCCCATGAATGGCATAAAGTGGGCGAATGAGGATTCAAAGTGTCATTCGCACACTAAATATCTCCAACTCAACTCGTAAATGAAGCAAGGAGGAGTCATTCACAGCCCACTAAAGTAAGCAACTCACTGGATGAACCAGGAGGCCGCGAATGAGCCGCATAGGCAATGATCACCTCGAGGATGACAATTGAAGTTGTAAACAAGGAAGATGAAGAGTAGAAGAGGATGGTTTGAACT